>VZRL01000726.1:4409393-4508965 GCA_013397895.1 Origma solitaria
AAGAGAAGTGGGTTGCACCTATGCTACACATGAAGAGCTTTTTTACTGAGGATAAATTTTCAAATTTCTTTAACTTTCAAATTGATGAGAAAAGGTTACAGTGTGTGATATAAAATTATCTAGGGTTACCATGCATGAGGGAAAATGCATGACATTATCTAGTCTTTGAAACACTGTGCTCTGATTTTATAGGACTTTCAGACATAAAAAGCCCAATACAAACAAAAAACAATTAAAGTATTTTCTGCTGCAAAAGTTTATTTTCACCTTTTTTGTGTACTATTTTTCTCCCAGTTTGGGCTTTTGAGTTAGTTTTCTCCATCATGGGGGTGTTGCAGGGTTGTTTTTTTTTTTAATTTTCATAGCATTAACAAGACTAGAAATATCACTGGATTTTGGTTTTATGAAACTTTCGTTGTTCTCAGGTGGGCAGTTCAGATATCTCTCATCCCTTCTTAAATTGCACTGAGATAGACCTTTTGAACTCACCTTATGATTGCGCATGAAACGAAATAGCTGCCTCCTAGTTCCAAAGACACTTTGAGCCATGGACTGCCCAGTTAGTGTTTTCCCCACTCTTTCCAAGGTAAGGGTGACGTGAGAATACTCTTTCTTGATTTATATTCTTCTCAGGAGTTTACCCATTTCCTAGACAATCTGGGTTTCTTATCAGCCCTGCATAAAGGACTTGATCAAGTCTTCTGACCATACCATTTAAATGTAGCACTTCTGTAGCATTTACCCTGAGTCAGTGTATAAAGATGAGTTTTCTCCACCTCAGAAATATTTTATGGGTTTTCTAAAAGGGAGGGGGAATGTGAGTTTGAAATGTATTGTTTTCATCTTATGCAAAGTTCACCCTGACAGTCGGCTGGTAAGGATCAAAGCTTCATATGGCATGTTGAAAGGTCAAAGCATGTATTAAATTGTGCACTGAAAAATCAAAGCTTTGTAATTTACAGGCAATAGCTCAGAAATTCATACTTGAGGAGCAGGGTCAAAAGAAAGCTCTTATCCCTCTTAATTCACTTGGCAGCACAGTTCTTTTCCGTGTCATAGCAGTGCCTCCTGCTGCTGCTGCCAAGAAGGTCTGTTGACATTTCTCCTAAAAATTTCAGGGCATGTAAGATTCTGTGCTCTTGGTCTGCCTTCTGCTATGGCACACCTGTTTCAGGACTTGAAAAAAAGTACTTTTGGAAATACTGGACAACAATTTTTCTGTATCTCAATATCCTCTTGGTAACATGGATAAAATACTGTCTATAACATGAAGCTTGTAAGGATTTCTGTTTGCAAACAAACTGCTGCAGTTTTAGAGATGTCTTTGTGAAAGATCTCAATTATATACTTACTTTAGCCATGTAAACAATAAGAACTTCATAAAAAATAGAAGTTCTAAACTTGAAAAATCATTTCAGTAATACTGATTCACTTCAAAAATATCTTCCATCTTTATTGTAAAAATTTGAGAGGATAATGGGTTATTGCAGCCTTGCTGACACAGAGGAGTTACATTGCTCCGGTTACAACCTAGGCATGGGTAACACTTTAGTTAAATTGCTCAATATCCCATATGAATAGGTTTGGTTTATAACTGATTTAGATGGATTTGTCTCAGTTCTGTTATTGAATTAACTGGATCTGTAAAGGATTTGTATTACTTTTAACTACATCAATTTAAAAAATAACCTGAATTAAACTTGTGTAACATACTTTTGTAGACAAGGCCTAGGAATAGGAAAACTTTTATCCTACTTGGGGCTTTGGTCTTACCTCACTTTTGCATACTCTTCTGTCCATGAAGGATGATTTCACGAAGTTTGTGGAGCCAGAGCGTTAGAGATCAAAAGCAGTCTATTACATAGACAATCTCTCTCCTACTATTGTTTTTAGTGTTAAATGTAGAGTGTGTTAATGCAAAGCTTTAGTGATGACCTGGTTAGGGACACACTGGGGGAGTGGATATGCATTGTCTTCCCTAGTCACTCTCAGAAATACAGAAACACTTCACCATGAGGCTGTTATCTTGCATCGCTGCTCTGTCCCTGTTTGCTCAGTATAGGCTTCTGTATCGAAGTTCCATTTCTGTCCTGTCACAGTCTGGCGGTATCCACAAGCTCTTGATACTCCTGGCAGCATACACTATTGGAGACAAACCAGTGTAAAGCTGCAAAAACAGGAGTGGAAAACTCAAAGAGATCGGGCTTAGATTAGACATAAGGAAAAACTTCTCCTCTATGAGGATGGTGAGGCACTTGCACAGTCTGCCCAGAGAAGCTGTGGATGCCACATTCCCTGGAAGTGTTTAAGGCCAGGTTGGATGGGGCTTTGAGCAACCTGGTCTACTGGAAGGTGTCCCTGTCCATAGCAGGGTGTTGAAAGAAGATAATCTTTAAGGTTCCTTCCAACCCAAACCATTTTATGAATATATGAAAAAAATTTATCTCTGAGCAAAGACTGAATAAGCTGGAGTTCTTCAGCCTGAGGAGAAGACTGAACATGACCTGCTAACTTTATCCATGCCATGATTCCTCCAGAAGATAAAGACTGGGTGACAGTCTCTCTAGAGAAGGAGGAGGAGGGAATGAACTCCAGCTACAGAATGAATAACACATGAAACGATAGCTGTCTAATTTCTTTAATACAAATTTCCCTACTGAAATATCTCAGCTTATCAGGGGTATAAACACAGAAATCAAAACTCTTTGTATATTTTAAAAATCCATAAATCAAGAGTACAAAGGAGCTATCAAGGTGAGCTACTCAGAGACTATCAGGTCTGACAGTAATTCTTACACATCTTTATAGAAGCCTCCTAATCTCTGTGAGTGGTTTGTGGGAGCTGTGCAGAGGTAGTGTGTCATCATGGCCAATTCTTACCCCACGACTGAAGTGAGGAGCTATTAAGGTCATGCAGAAAACTAAAACCAACATGGTATTTCAGGACCAGGCTGCTCTGTCAGAAAGCAGAAATGTCCTTACAAATCTTTGGTTTTTTGTCAGCCTTGTATTCTGCAGGGGTGAAATATTAGCAGGCAGTTTGATCGATCCAGTCCAACAGCAGAGAATCTGATGATTCCTCTGTTGAGCCACGCAGTGCTCAGTCAGTGCTGGAGTGGGTGTAGGGCAGGGCAGAGGTTAGGTCAGCAACCTGGGTCTTCTCCTCATCTGGTCGCTGTCTTACCACATGGCTTTGAACTTGGCCCTTGGTTCGTTTTTTGAGTTCTCTGCAAATAGGAACCAAGAGGTATTTGTGAGCAGAAAGCATTGGTGGCCTGATGAGCTCTGAGGGAAGCTGAAAATGGGCAAAGACTGCAAAGCCAGCAGCCTGCATCTCGCTCACTGCTTGTTGCACCATTGCAGCGAGCTTCATGGAATACACAGAAGCCTACATCTTTGCATGGAACTTCATTTCCAGCACAATCACTGCATGTGCAAACTGCTTGATAAGTGTTGTACAGCTAGGGAGTGTGGAAAATTGAATGCTCACACACAAGGGTAGTAATAAATAGCTTTTATTAATTTATAACATGAAGAAACTAATCTGTAAGGCAACCTTGACAAAATTAATCTTGAGTGGCTAGAAGCTGAGGATACATTTCTTCTATCTTTTTTTCATCTTCTCCAGATACAAGAGAGCAGGAAGAGGCAGAGCAAACAATTATGCCCTGCTGGTGTCCATATTGTCTCACTACCAGTAAGACCTGCAGCACTCAGCATGCATGAACCAGAACACAAGCGCAAATCCTCCTAATCTGTGTTCATATGTTGTGACCAAACCATACTTCTTTTTATTTCTCAAGAATTATATCACTGATCTTTTGCATTGCTTGGAATAGTGGCATTTTCCTTTGTATTTTGTGGCATAAGAAAAGCCTTTCAGAATTTAATGGCAGACCATCCCCTCGCCAGTGTTGTGGAGTGCACTTACCATTCAAGCTCTTGAATAGTCGTGTTACAAAATTTCAAGGTGCTTCACAGTACATAACAGGAAAAACTCTTAGTGGTTTTAGGCACAGCAGCATCATTTTAAATTTGATGCCCTGCACGTTCATCCTCACAATGTTCATTGAAATTGATATACTTTTTTGAGTATTAAATGAATCCTGAAACAAATTATTGTCCACTAAGGATTTCAGAGTTGTCACTAACCAACTCAACTGAGAGGACAATAAGGAAAATCACTTTATCTCCAAGCTGTGGACAGCCCACAGGAGAAGTGGATAGCTTTGACAGTTAGGCAGAAAGAACCTCTGAATGCAAAGTCTAATCAATTTATTATTCTATTAAGCTTACATTGTTCCCATATTTGTCCTGCTCCTGTAGGGGGAATGTGTTTTGAGTGAAACATGGTGAGACTTGTAGTCACCTGCGCTATTTTGGTGTCACAGCAGAGAAGCCAAGCACAACACAGATGCTCAGATTTGAACACCCCCACTAATCCCTCCTCAGCTAGATTTGAAACCTACTGAAGTGAAAGACAAGCCTGTATGCCGCTATCTGTACCCTGCCCACCTGTAATTAAGCATAGCTTTATGCCACCGAGGTAGTCCCAACACCATATCATTTCCAGATAAACATCATTTGCAAACACATTGCAAATTTCTTTCAGAACAAATGGAAGGAGACATGGCCCCAAAAGCTATGTAGTAATACCAAGAATGTTTTCCAGTAACAGCCAGAAATAATGGAGCAGAGGATGGGAGGGATTTCTGTATGTAGTAGTCATTTTAAAAATTGTTTCAGGGTGCTTTCTTCTCAGTGGTCTCTGCTTAAACAAGCTCAAGAGCCAAAGGATTTAGCTCAGAGGTGAAGTTCACAACTATACAAGATATTGTTCCAGACGACAGTGCCTGCCAATTAACTGTTATCAATGGAGAAAAGGAAGTAAGCTTGTATTTTGTCTAGTGAATGCAATGAGGGTCTGAAGCAATTATTTTTATTGCTGTACTTATATGAATAATATCAATATAAGGCAGTCAAAATGAAGACAATTATCTTTTCATTTTCAATAACCAACTGTACAATGTCCTTGGGTTTTAACATCCGACTCAATCCTATTTCACTATTGCAAACATGAACTATATACCAATTGATTTTTAAAATGAATGTGCTACAATTCAACAATAGCTGCAGGGCAGTGAATCAAAACTACTCACATTCTTGTGACTGTCTCTACAGTGGCTGAATCCCTACAAAGAGGATATCAACTGTAATAATGCAGAGCTGATCCAGGTTTTGTGTAGACATCTCTGTCTGTGCATCCCAAACTCACCCTCATCATATTTGAATTCACATGGTGGACGAAGACCACGATAGTTTGTCTGTTTTGATGAATTGATATATGAGATCTGTGTAAAAAATGTGACAGTATTAAAGCTGCAGATCAGACCAGGAAGATCCTAAAGTCTTCCTAAAAGAGCCAAACATCTTTGGGACAGAAAAAAACCCCTCCAAACTTATATTTTACCACTAATAAGGCAAAAAACTTTGTGTTCCTCATGCCAGAAGAGGCTTTCAGAACAATAAGAGTGGACCATAAATTACAGGCTTTTTCCTGCTTCTCAGCACAGCATGTCCATGTGCAATTTCTTCCCAGCAACCCTTTGTCACTTCCTTTAAAATAACAGTCTGGAGCTGTTCTATGAAATTGTTCAGCCTTTCAGAAATGTGACGGTATGGACAGCTGCTTCTCCCCTGTCCTGTGTGAGGCTGCTCCAGTCTGCCTCTCCCCATCTCAACCAGCACCGCAGGACCAAGTCTCCCACAATTTCATTGGAACTGGCTTTAAGTCATTTGCATGCAACATGAAATAAATTGGGTGGGTAAGACTTTATAGCTGCATTTTCTTTTTCTTTTTCAAAGGAACTTGAAAGAATAGGTACCGTGTTTCTTTCAATGGACAAAATTCACTTCTGAATTCACCGAAGTTATTTCCCTTGTGACAGGACTCAATTTACCCCAAAACATACTTTCTTCTTACTTTGCATTCAATCAGAAGTATTATGACTTAAGACTTGCATATAGAAATGAATTATACCTGCTTGACTTTTTTGTAAATTCACATATTCCACACAAATGTAAAGGAAAGAAAACTTACATTCATTTCTGTGCTGTGTGTGGCTCTTTAGCTCCACTGTCTGGTAGTGATTTAAAATTTTATAAAGACAGGTAAAATAATTTATTTTCTAATCTAAGTAAGATGTCACTGCTATGCTTCACAAGACAAGGGTATTTAAGGTGCCTGGGTGGTATAGCTGGCTGTCAGTTATAGTAGATGAAAAACACATATTGATGTTAAATGCTTGTTTGCTCTTGAATTAAGCATGTCTAGCATTTTACTTTTTATATTAATTGGAAACTATCTCAAGTTATAGAACTCAGATATATTACTTCCAGGGCTTTGTGTATTATGAATCAAAATCCTGGATTGTTCCGTTTAAGGAGAAGGAACATTCAGAAACTTAAGAGATGGTCTGTAAGTATTTTCTTGGCCTGCCTTTCCTTTACTATTCTTCAGAGAATTATCATGAGCCATAAATAGACAGTTTGCAAGAAATTAGTTCTGTTCCTTTTTCCCTCCTCCTATTGGTGAGGGTTTGATCCTTTTTAGGTGCCTGCTCTAAACAAGTACCAGTCTGTATTCTGGGAGGTGAAGAGAGGCAGCAGAAGAAAGAAAGGTTTTGACTTTCTTCTTTAGATCTGGTACTCAAGATATCATGGTGAGAACTGTGGTGCACAGGGTTAGTCAGGTGGGCCGACAGGAACAGCCAAGTGTCCTGAGAAATATATTTTCTTTCAAACCAGCACTGCTGACTTTGAAAGAAGTACTAGGCAGCTTCAGAGTCTTTACTGTAGAAAAGATGAAGTACATTCAAAGCCAAAGCCTGCCCTGTCGACTTTCTTGTATCAGAGGACCTGATGAAAAGGCATAGATTCACATGCACCCAGTATAACATTTTCAACCCACAGACATGGCAGAAACATGATCTGCCTTCTTGCAGCACTTGCCAAGGCTGTCTTCCGGATCTGCAGAGAGCATCTGCACTTCTCAAGCCAAGACCTCAGTTGTTTTGAAACCTGGGCAATATAGACTACATTTTTTGAATGTTTTGTAACAAGAATATAAAAAAACAAATATGCAAGGAACACCATTACATCCCTTGTAACTTTGTCCAACCCGTTCTCCCATACCATATTACCTGTCGCCTTGCTCATCAGCTTTTGATACACCAGGTCTAAATACATTAGAATGCCTCAGCTGAATGATAAGCGTGTCTTCCTATACATGTTTATTTGCTGTAGTTCAATAAAAAGAGAAATGTTATGCTTTGAGGAAACTAGAGGAACTAAATTAAATGTGACAGAGAGTCCACCAATGGATTAAAATAATTAAAAGAAAGCCCTCTTGTATTTTCATAGGCAGTCTTTCTGGATTTAGGTGTAGCAAGATAAATCTAAGGATTTTTTTAAACTGTGGGCTAAAAGATTCAAGAGGACCATTCTTCAAAACCAGTCTTCTCTAGAAGGACTTACATGGGGATAATATTTCTTTCATTTCTTAACAGAATAATCTATTCATAGAAAAGTAGCCACATTTTTATAGATAAACATTTCAGTCTCACACATAGGACCTATAGGTAAGACTATTCACATATTATTTCATTATATTTTCAAAAAATAATTTCATTATTCAATGCATAACTGTGGATTTGCTCTAATCTGTAGAATAGTTCCATATCCTTCACAGTTGCCAATTAGTTTAAACTGTGGGGTTTGGTTTGGAGTGTGGGATCCTCTGTGCAAAATGTCCAACCTCTCATTACTGCATTTATTGAATATCTTGACCTCCAGTTCTCAGACCCTTCTACCATCAACCACCATTCTCTCAGTTGCAAAAATCAGGGTCCATTGAATGCAGCCTGCAGATACTTCTCCTTCATGCTCCCACATTCCTACACTTCCCCCCAGATCTGGGACACTTCTGACTGTTTGGGCTCTCTCTGTGTGCCCATGTCCTGTGGGCTCCTTGAAGCTGTTGCAGTGCCCCTGGCATTGAGCTGTATTTGCATCCGTGTCCTGCAGAGCACAGCGTGCACAAAGTAACTGTTGCTCCTGTCTCCTGCTTCTCTTCCAGACTTCCCTCCTTATCCTTTAGCTCTAAGGCCCAAAGAGGAGGACTATGCAAACGCACCCTAAGTGTTCATGAATTTGTTTCTGTGACAGGTCAGGAGATACTTGCCTTATCCTACATTATTTCCAAGTGAAAGCACAAACAAGCTGGGAAACCTGAAGACATTTATTTATGCCCATAAAAATAATGCAGTTGAGCACAGTGTTTATCTTTTGGGCTACCTTCTTATCGCTGCCTGAAGTTAGGACTCCAAGGGTTAAACTGGGGATGAGTTTCAACCTTGTAGCCCGTTCTGTTCATAGGTCATTTTAAAATGTCAGCACTCATACTGCAAACTTATTAAAACTGATCTTAAACAGTCTAGTGCTTCTCAGTTTTAAAGTGGGCCTTTCAGTTCACCTACAAAATTTGCATTTTTTTCCTGAGAGATGAATAATAAGCACACAGGAAAAAATAGCTTTTATAACTTGCTGGTTGAACTTGAAAATGTATGTTTTGTATGCATAAAAATGTACACAAGCCAGTGGCGTCAAAACCTTAAAAGGAAAGGCCATTATGGCTTCTGCTAAATGCAGCTGTGCTGCTAAATTGTCTGTGATCCTAGAGAGCAAATCTTGCAAAAATAATCTATGTTTTCCTAGTCAGTGGTAAAAGTCGGGTTCCCTTGAACACAATCTTCCTACAGCACTCCCATCTCCATTACCTGACTTGCAGTTTTTCAAATATTAAAGCACTTTTTCAAAGTTCTTGTAGCCTCACAAAGGACTACTTGAATCTGTGTAAAACACAAGGACAATAAAAGACAAACTAAAAGGATATGCAAACCAGGAAATATTCTAGCTATGCAGGCCATGTCAAACAGCATCATACACACAGAAATTAAGACTTACTATATAAGCAAGATTTAAGACATTCCTACTGGGTTGTTTTGAGAGTTGTTAGACTGAAATACTGCGTGAAAGATGTGATCTGTTACCTGGTTACTCCCTGAGCTTTCCTTTCAAGTACCTTTACGAGGCAAGTATATGCCAAATATAGGGCAAGCCTTTTCTTCCAGCCCTGTATGGACAAATCATACCTATGGAGGATCACAGACATAAAATCATATCAAATTAATTTTACTGGCTGATGGTTGCCTAATTTTAGCTTTTTCAGCAGAAACTGATGGGTTTTAGTCCATAATATTAGAAGGCAAATGTCCACTACTTCAGAGCTATTTGGCAATCAATTCAGTCTTCAGAAAGACACTGAAATTGTTACAAGTACAAAAATTAATTCCTCTTTCATCCTGTAGGCTATCAAGGCTAATGCTAAGCCAATACCACGCAATACCAAGTTTTACTTTTGGCGCCCAGCCATTATCTTTATGCTGTCATTTCATAATCAATTTAGGCCTTCTTCTAAGTATGAAGACACCTATTCCCTTGATTAACAAATAAGGATATTAAGAACGTAGCTCCGTGACATACTAGAATTGGTTCAAAAATTACTCGTGTTCAAAACAATATTTTGCTGGCTAACTCTTTTTTAACTCAGAACATTTTAGTGATCAGATTTATGGAGCACCCCAAAATAACAGTTTTACTATTAGAATGAGGGGTGGAAAAGCAAGACATTGCTGCTACAGGGCAAGAATGACCGGGTAAGGGCAGAAAAAACTGAAAACAGATTTCTCACAGTAGGAAACATCTGTTTTGGACCAGATTTACAATTCATGTTTACTGAATTTCCATCTTGTTCTGAAAGTTGTTTTTCAAAACCAGTCAAAACCAAATGCTATTACAAGTTTATTTGATGGACTGGAAAGTAGATGGATTTCAGTGACAGGTGCATGATGAATGAACTTGGGAAAGGAAAATTAAAATAACAAAGTCCAATGTATTTCTTACTTCTTACAAGATAGATGCTTTTAGTCATTTATATTCAAGATTCACAGGCAGCAAATATCCTTAACTATTTAAATTAATTTTGCCTATTTTAAGCTTTCAGGCAAGTTGTGTATTAAAAAGTGACCTAAACATTAAATTTAGATAAGAATTTTTACAATACCCAAGGACTGACCTGCATAGGAAAGAATCCTACTTAGTCAAACAAAAGGCTGCTTCAATTTTCTTTATCTGTACTTATGAGATTTTCTAAGTCACAAAGTTTTAAACAAAGCTAGAATCTGTTATTTCAAAATTCTAACATAATATAAATGCAAATTACATCACAATCAGAGGAATGAATTCATCACAAACAGTGTCTTTATGGAAAATGTGGAGGAAGAACACTGCAGATAAAGGAAGAAAATCTCATTATGCCACTTCGAGAGTGTGTGATTGTAATAGTTCTTGACATCAACCAGCTATAGATCTTATGGAAAACCACACAGGGAGTAAACACAGAATCTCTCATCAGAAACAAATTGATACTTAAAACTCTTGCAAGAAGCACTTGGAACATGTGCCCTGAAGATGCTCTTTGAGAAGTCGTGGAAAGGAGCCTGCAATATTCCAAAGGCAGAGACCAGACAGGGGACAGGTTTTCATGTCATCACCTGTTTTCCTGTCAGTCCCAGAGCCACTGGAGGTAGACCCTCAGCCTCCTGCCTCCAGTGTAGCTGCCCTGCCAAATGTTCCTCTTTTCCTCTCTTCTTCATACAGAGAGAAAGCCAAAATTATACAGAGGAGAGATTACACAGTCCCAGAACAACGGGAGAGGTTTTGTGCCCCGACATTCATATACTCTTCCTGGGATGTTCAGGATCAAAACCATGACCTGAGAGGCCAGAAGAGACTTCTCCGGTCCTATGGATATTACAGATGAGCCCACCATGCCTCAGTAGTTCACCTCACAGGGCCAGAAAGTGGCCAGAGCACAGATTGCACGAGCCGTGCCTGACTTTCCTCTCAAAGTAATTCTCCATTCAAGAGAAGGAGAGAACATGGCAGGCACAAAACTTGGTGAGGTAAAAGAGCAAACCACAAAGACCAAGAGCCCTGCCAATCTAACAGGAGAATGCAAGATATTGGAAATTCCAATTTTGAGGTATCATGTCAGAAGGATCATGGTTGGTGTGCTGGAGAAGCCCAGTTTGATGTTTCATTTGATGTCAGAATCACTTTGAGGGTTTTCTCAGTTTTCTTCTTCTTTACAGACTTGTTGAGTTGCTTGCTCTTATAGGAAAAGAGATTGACTGCTGGAAAGATTTGTATTCAATGAATAGATAAAACTCTAGACTGAGGAAACATCTATGCTCCTACCTGGGTTATCTATAACTCCGTCAGCTCTTAAAAAAAATGTGTAACCTTTCATAGGTAACATTTTCCTCAGTATGTCTTCTTGTGTCCCAAAACCACGGACTTAATACCCTGGTCTATTCTTCTGTTTTCTCTTCACATTGTAACAATCCACCCCCAAATGCCAAGTGGTTCAGGCTGTCGTATGTTAGAGTATGCTTGGGAGGTATGTCACTGTCCACAGCATTTGCCTCGTATATCTTCAGATTTCCAGACCACAAACATATTCAATGTATCAACTGTTGTGGAATATATAATAGTCATTTTATGATGTATAATAATGTTAAAAATGGAAACCCTTGGCCATTGTCTATCCAGCTATACAGGGAAAGTTTATGTATAACACAAAGCAATTTCAGCTCTGGTTTATTATCTGAGATTTTCCTCCTTTGAGGACTGTCCTGCACAGTTTATTTGAAACAATCCAAAAATAAATTTTAAAAAATTAAAAGGAGCTATAGAAAGTTACCAAGACAACTGTGCTAAGGCATTTATAAGCATCAAGTAAAAACCGAAATTGGCCACTATTATATTGAACACCTGGAATTAAAAAATTTCTCAGGCTTCTGCCAAAAATGAGTAACTCCTAAATAAATATTGTTGGGATGCATTTAAAGACATGATTTGCAAATCACATCTGATTTACTTTCTAATTAAACGATGCTTATAAAAGCAGTAATAATGAAAGGCATGTATATTCATCTGCTACTAATACCCAAAGTTATACATGTCTTCACATTTCCTACTTATATCCAGAGCATTTATGAAAACCCGAGCTTCCAACAGCATTTCTCACATTATATTCAATCAGGGTGGGGAGGGGTTGAAGGAGGGTGAGGGATTTGTATGTGTGAGATAATAACATTGATTTAAAAGGACCTTGTGAAATTATTTTAGTAAATTTGATTCCTTATTTAGAATAGACAAAGTTCATGAGTAAAGGAAGCTCTATTAGAAAGGTTTACATGGAGAGCCATGCAATAAATTTTAATATAGAAAATATCTCTTTAAATGTCATATACAACTGCCAGAAGCCCACTCTTAAAACATTTCTCCAGACCTTATCCTGCTGAAACTGCACACAGCATGCAGGATAAAAGTACAGTGTCCATTTTAGGAAAACAGCCTCAGAAATTTGAAACATATGACCTTGCTGGGATCTGAATGTGCTTTTTAGCAGTTTTATCATCCCCAGTGTCTTTGCACACCAGTTGATAAAAGTTCAATAGAATTTGGTTATTATTGATACTAACCACATAGCGTAAGTGTTAATAATTTAAAAGTTTGATATTTTAAGCTCAAATCTCTCTTCTGACTTGCAGTGCATATGTGAAACAAATACACTGAGCAGAAAGAACAAGGCTGACACTTAAATGTTTGGACACATTGTTTGAATAAAATCTATGATTCCTCTTTTATAGGATATGAGGACTACTTGTATAGGAATTATTAACTACTTGCTTAATTTTATTATGTTCACAAAACCATTTATAGTAAGAAAGGGTCATGGGTATGCAAGTGAACATGTTTATACCACATTGATGCAACTGGCTTGAAAACAGTGTGTGGGTTTGTGGAAAAAAACAGCCAACATCTGTGAAGGACACTCTCGAGTAGCCAAGAGATTAAACTGTGTTCAAGAAAACCACTGAAATTGTTTCAAGACGTAGGTGAGCAGAAAGTCAGTTCAGAGCTGAAATTATATTGAAAACCACTAGAATTCTAGTCCTATTCACCTCGATCCATATATTTTCACATTCATAAAGCTTTGGAGGTAATCTAGGCAGCAAAGTCAAAACACTTATTTCAGCCTGCTGCGAGGCAGGGACCTTATTTATCCAGTCAGGTGAACAGCAGCTAAAGTATTTGATGACAAGTCAGGTTCAGATTTGAGAATTCATTGGAAAGCCATCTTATTTCATTATTCTCCTTTATATTCCCTTGTGATATTAGCCGGATATTTTCAGGCACAAATATATTTCCCAAACCAGGTCAAGGACACTGCTGAGAGAACCTAGGATATGGCAAATTCTGTTTGACCAGCTCTGCAGATTCGAACAAATGAAAGTCTGTTCATGAATAATCTGCAAATACAGAAGGAGGCTAAATTTGTCAAACAAATTCTTAACTCTGCAGTGTTTGTCCAAAGATACTCCCTTGTCCAAATGCCTGTTAGTCTCAGCTGGTGTTCTTTATGTACTCAGTATAGGGAAAAAAACATACTGGGAATAATTGAGGTGCTATGAACTTCAGAGTATAGAAGCTTACTCCAAGCTTCTGTGCATGTATGCATGGATTTGTCTCTGGTAAAACACTGGGGCTTGCACAGTCTATCACTTTATTTATAAATAGGAACAGTTTAACTTGAACAGAGGAAAGCCACTCTGAAACAAAGAGGTCTCAGACCTTGTGGGTCAGCAAGCCTAGGACAATTCCATTACATCTGACCCTCAGACCCAAAACCCAGTCAACCAAGCCAAGCAGACCCTCTCCATATCCCAATATGCTACTATGTCCACATGTGTGCAAAGGTGCAGTGAAAGTCACCCATGTTTCAGCTGGCTTCTCCAGGTACTGTCTTATGATGGAAATCAAGTATCCATCAGCCTATCCCCATCTGTCAGCTGAGGAGAGACACAGACACAGGCATCCTTTAAGTTCATCCCTAAAGTGAGTGAAAAAAAATATGCGACACTCCATATTCTTGTTTATATATTTTTTTTCACTTTGCTCATGCTTCACAGGCAGTAGGAAAACTAATATTTTTATTATTTACAGCTACGGAACAGAGCTGCAATTTTAAGTTGGAAATGTACTGCTCCAACTTTAGCAGTGAGTATATAATCCATCTCTTCTTTTTCTTGCTTTGCTGCTTCTCATTTAGATAGGATGTGACTGTAATTTGGGGTAGTTTCCTTGCCTTCTGTGATGCCTGGATAATGTCTTTAATTTGGGTATTAGACTGATCTAGTTAATTGATCATAGCATACTCTCAAGGCCTCACTAAAGCTTTCATGGACTTCTTACATAGTACTTAGCATAACTGTTCAACTGGCAGAAATAAAATCTTATCTTCTCTCCCCAGAGGTAGCTAATCTAGCCTCTAAATCTAGTAAAACTTGCAACAACTATTAAAAACTACACAGAATGTAATAAGATCCACAAGAAAACTTTTCCCTGTTAGTATTCAGTTACTGATTGAGCCTTGTTTTCTATTTCTTTTTCTTTTTTGGTAACAAATGGTGACTGATGAAAGCTTTTCACTGCAAATCAAAGGCATTCATCCTGTTTTCTGTAAAAATTAGAGTAGTGACAAATTCACAAATGCTTTGCCTGAATCTATTCTTTGGAAGAACTAGGACTTGGCCAAATGTATATGTTTGAATACCATATTTTATCTACTGCATGACATTAAAACAATTACAAGAAGTTTAGCCTAGTGCTTAAGCAGAAGACTAGACCCCTGATTTGTCCGGTTTGGCTCAGCCACTGAGGTTTCAAAGGTAGTTTATAATTTTGGAGGCATTCATTGTTTAAAACATCAAGGTCTCTGTGTTTGGAAAGCAGAATATAAAATGCACATGAAGTTAAAGATCAAATTTTAAGGCTGCTCTAAAGTTCCTTCAAAGCATTGCCACTGATTTCAGCAGTCTTTGGGTCAATTTCTCAGGCCGTTACTTTTGTACCTCTCTGTTGGTAGCAGAAGACAGATGAAACAAATGCTTTGGACAAGCAGCACAGTTAAGTGGAGCTACAGGTCAGAAAATTTATGTTCTGACCCTCCAACTGCCACCAATGCAAGCCCAGACAAATCAGTACATCCCTCTCCATCCCAGCGGTAAAACAGGATGATACTCACCTTTTAAGGCACTGCACCTTGTGCTCCACCAGCAATAATCATTCTATTACTAGGTTCAATTATTTGAAATACTTGGAGATGTAAGATGGTCTGAAAGTATGAAGTGTTATCATTAATAATAATAATGAAAGTGCAAAAAACAATTTCCAGTAAATTAACACAGACCCACAGATCAGTTCCAATCTTGTGGGTTTTAAGCGTAGCATTTCTTCCCAAGGGCTACAGTACGATCTTTCCCCTTTCACTCATTTCAACCAACAGTTAGGTTCAGATTGCTTTTTAAATATTTAATAACTGCTTGGGACACTTTATTTCATGGTGATTCTGCATCATGCATCCCTGGGCTTCTTAATTCAGCACCAGATTTTAGAACAAACAAAGCCAGTTAATTCCTCTGTTTGTAGATCAGACAACCAACCCTCCCTTGGAGTTTCCTGAAGGTCAAGTGAAACGTCCAAAGGAGATTTTTTTCATTTTTCACACCCTTTTTCCACCCACCATCAAATCAAGCAAAGCTTCTCTTAATCATTATCAGGGAGACAAAAAGTTATAGTGCAGAGCAATGGACCGGAATTTCACACTCCATTTGCACAATAACTCTGAGGGCTGCTAATGTGCTGTTTGCTTTTTAGCAGGCATCTCTGCAGTCATCACTGAAATGCATTTTGGCGCTGCTCCCAGGGCAACTTAACTATTTATGACAGCTTGTCTTGAAGTGCCTACATGAACATTAGGATGTCCATGGCAATCTGCAAATTGACCCATCCACATGGCATTTGAGATCACATGGGAAGAGCTTTAATAATGTAATGAAAGTTAGGGTGGACGTCATTTTTAATTTATCTTTTTTACTTTCTCTCTGATTTTCCATCCCATCTTTTGGCCAGGATATGTCAAATTATTAAATCCTCCCATACTAACAGATGCTAATGATCTCTCTCTCACTTGGACTGTCTATTATTACACATTCAGTCAGACAATAAAGGGGAAATATAAACTCTCACCCTATGTAAACCATTTTCCTCCAGAGAGTGAACCTGCTCCACCAGACCCAGCTGTTTGCTTATTGTCCAACTTGAGTGATGCATGAGTAATTTAAAAGGCAGACATTCTTCCTGACAGCTTTCATTTTCATGCTGCTCCGAATTTCAGAGGTGGATTTTATTTTTCAACCTTTATTTCATCTCTTTATTCTTTCCTAGAAGCAAAGCTGCCTAATAAAACAACATTTTCAGACACACCTAATAACATGGAAGAAAAAACCCATTCAACTGCGATCCAACTTCAGCCCCTGGCAGGAGTGAGGAACTTATCTCAGGGAGGTTCATGAGGATGAGAGAGGTCACAGCCTCTAGCTCTGTTGCTGATTTATTCACAGGGCAGCTGGAGTTAAGCTGCCTCACCTCATTAGGCCATACTTTCTCTTGTAAAGATTGATGTGCATCAGGAGCTGCAAGAGAGGCAATTTGCTACAGAAAGTTATAGCAGAGGAAGATAGAGAAAAAGAGTGAGTTACTTCCCATCTTTGCACCTTTGTTTCCCTTAACCTGGTTTGACTATATATATTTTCTGTAACTATCGGCTTTAAATAGATGGCTGCGTAGTGTACATTGCAATTTACCCAATGACCCACCTCCTGAGGTGATAATTGTCTTCCTCTCTCACATCACAATATTCTCACATCTCTCTTTGCTAGAACCTTTCCTTTCATGGATACCAGTCACCTTTTCCCTCCAATTCTCAATCTGATTAGCATAATTAAATTACATTAGAGTTGCTGATCCCAGCTTGCACTCTGAAGTTTGTTGCTTTTGTTCTAATGGGCAAAGGGGTCTGTGTATTGCAAACTTGTCCATTTTTCATGTTATCAGGAGATTCTAAACAAATACAGTCTCTCTCTAATAATAGTCTTTTTTATAATCATAAACCATAAACCCACAGGTTTAGGTCTGTAGATATATATGTTTTTTAAAAGGGTTTATAAACCACCCAGCAAAATGTGACCTTAACTTCTGTAAGACCTCCATGTCCAACAATGATGCAAAAATGTTCATAACCTGAGAAGCACAGAGGCTTTCGGGTATAAAGGGAATTTTATTGGGTCCCTTTAAAACAATCTACTGTATATTTCAAGGTGTGGCCAGTTTCTGAGTTCAGGTGAAGGTCTGTGAAGGCAAATTAGAAGAGCAGTGTATTCTGAGAAGATGTCTGTCTGGAAAATCTGCCTTAACTTGTTCTACCATTGCTGTCGTTGGTGCCACTCCACCATTGCTAACAGCACATGCAACACAAATGGGCTTCACGTAACTGAGAAGTGTTTGGTTTAGGGAGTGCTGTGGTTAAAATGCTGACCGTAAGTCTGATCTAGTTTCTCTCCTGTTGTTGTGACAAGAAGGCTTGCACCAGTAATCACAGGGGCCAGGAGAATTCAAGGAAAGTGGTTTCAGTGTGGTCAAGGACAAACACTACAGCAGAGAAGCATGACAGTTTGCTGTGCACGACTAAAAGCAAACCAGCCAGAAAGTCGTCTTTACGGTAAAAAAAAAACATAGCTCAAAAAATATTCATTGGTTTTGCTCTTCAGGGAGAAACAACTGAATTTTATTTGCTGTGGAGAGCTTAATTTATTCCTGATTGTATGTGCACCACAGAAGGCTGAGCAATACACAGCTCCTCATGCCTGAAGAAACATGGCAGAAATTCATGGAAAAAAATAGCTGAAGCTGACTGAGGTGACAGGAGCCTCGGGAGGGCAGGGCCCCTTGCTGCCACCCTCCACTGGGTGGGATTAGCTTTCATCAGCATTTTACATCTTTGTGCAACTAAACATGCTCTTATATAACTGCTAAAAACAGTGGTCCTGTTTTTTGAACAATAAAATGTCAGTCTCTTCAGTCTTGTCTTAAAATGGGCTATAAGCTACAACCATTAATTGGACACAGATTTCTTGCGTAAAGTGTCTTTTTGTAAAGTTTCATTGCATTCAATATCCTAGAAAAAGACACTTCTGAAGTGCGGTATTGGTCTGGAGAAAATCATCCTGGAAAGGGTTTGTTGGGTTTTGTTTGTTTTTTTTTAATTTTGCTTCAATTTTATTTGGTTTTGCATGGTTGTTTGTTTAAAGACAGACAAACAAAGAACAAGAAACAGAGTTAAGAAAAGGAAATTGTTGTTGCCTTAATCTCAGACTTTCAACAAGAGGCAACGTTTCCTGTGATTTAGTATGGTGGATGGAATTGTATCTTCTGAGAGAGACTGTAGATTACAAAACCTTCCTTCCTTGTGGCTGCAGACATTAGTCAGCCCCAGCTTACTCAAGACAGCAGCAGGGATTCATTCCACAACTGTAATAATTCACGAAATAAAATGTTTGTTGGTTTTGGGTTTTTTTCCCAAAGACCTGATCTAGTGTCAGTAGTCTCAGCAATAAAGCTCTCATTGCCTAAGGAGTGGTGTATGAAACAACAGCTACAAAGAATTCATCCTGTTCCTGTCTTCCTGGACCGACAAATACAATATCTATTGTGTCTGAGCAACATTCTTGAACTTAGCACCAGTGTGAGTTGCACTGGCGAATCAATTTGCTTCGGTTGCTTTAAGTCCATGTTAAAGGGAAGTGTGGCCTGACAGATTTTTATTTGGGTTAGTTTGGGGGTTTTTACTACTGAGTTCTTGCTGCTCTGGAGAAATCGTTCCACAAGCCAGCTGGGAGCTATCAGCTCACTGCCTAGTCTTTTATATAATGTCCAAAGTTACAAAGAAGATAAAGATAGAAGTAATAAGGAAGATTGTTTCTTACGTCTGAACAGAGTTTTAGTTCCAAAGTTTACACCTCTATCACATGTAGAGTCACTTTCATTGGTGAATTTGGAGCCTGCCAGCTGGTACATCATTAAGACAACTCTTAGATCATGTCTCAGAAGATACAGCAAACTGGCCTGTGCTCACCATCTCTGTGAAACTCATGGTTTTATAGATCTCAAGGCATACCTTTTCCAGGCTCAAAGAATTCCAGGACTCACAGTCACTCCTCAAAACAAATTCCAACCATTTTCTGAATCTTTTCTAATTCTACTATATCCTTTTTTAAGATGATCAGAATTGGGCTACAGACCACAAAACTGCAGCATGGATTTCTAGAATGGTATAATGATGCTCCCTATTTCATTCACTCACTTGGCCTTAACAACTAGATTGTATTTAAGGCTGTTACTCAGCACTGCCAATGTTTTTCCAAAACTTTTTATTCTGAGTGAAACATCTCAATCCCAAATGATCGCAATAATCTTAAAGCCTATTATGTTGTATAAATGGATATCAATCATATAAATAATTTATTCTATGTGGTGAAAAGAACTATATAAATGAGAAACTTTGTCATCTCTCTGAAGCAAACTCGTAACTTCAGCTCAAACATGCTCCAACATGCTCTCATGTTTTGATCTATTATTCGAAGGTATTCTCATGGGATGGAAAGTATGTGTATGTGTAAACAAATGATAAACAAATACTTTAAAAATTCTTTTTTTAAGCTTATGTAGCATTCATGGAGCATAAGGGCTGACAGTTCTGGGTGAAGAGAAAGACTGCTACTTATAGAGTGGAAGTAGAGCAAACCTTGCTTACACAGCCTGCCCTCAACTAGAGCTGGGTGAGTATTTCAAAAGAAAGAGTTTTAGGTTCCAGTCTTACCTTCTCATCCACTGAAAAAGGACCTGATACCTGTAAAGAATTTTCATGACATCTCTGGGACACCAAGCTAACTCAAACATCTGCTGGTTGGTTGGGCAAACATTTAACAAACTCAAAATAATATTGTCCCATCTTTTTTGTACGCAGATTTTAATTTAGAAGTTGTGGTTATCAGCAAACTCAGATTCCTGTTATTGTCCATATGAAATTATAAAAATAAAATCCTTATGAAGCCAATTCCATTCCATCTTCACATGTTATCAAAGCTGGAAGTAGCCAGCTCTAATGCTGATTTTCCACCTGCCAACTTTTTCAAGTTCACCTATACACATGCACTGCATTTTGTCTCTTTCCTACATCCCTCTTTGCATTTCCCAAAACATATGCTCTGTATCAGGCTTCCCTCAAATCTAGGTTGGAAGAAAAACACACTCTGATCCTTTGACTCTATTCGTGTGTGAACAATTCCCATGGCCAGCTGACTGTAGTCTCCATCCACTGCTCCAAGTGCCCGAGGGAAGCTAAGAGGTGTCCCAGCATTGAGTGGCTGCAGCTAAGCTCTTATTGTGTCCCTTGGACCTCAGTGACTTTTGAGAAGATTGGACTGCTTCCTTTGGCATATCATTTTAAAATTCTTTTTAATCCTGAAGGCAACACTAAAATTAAGAAAATTCCCTCAATTTTTTTTACAAGTACAGGTAAAACACTTCACTGTGTAGGTGGACACTTACTGTGCACAATTTCACAATTTCAAATTTTTATAAAGGAAAAATATGTTTTCTGGTTTTTGAAATTGACAATGTCAAAATGTGCATGATGACAAGCATGAAAGTTGTATATATATATCTGGAACTGAATAGAAAAACAGCCATGAAAAATATGTGAGTATAAGTGTTAAACAAACCCTTGCAATCCCCAATTTCACAGTACAATTTTGTCAACACGCATTTCATCCTTCCTCAATTCATGCAAAAACCTCCTTGCCTTTTGTAATTTAAAATCCAAGAGGTGATGACATCTCATTGAAAAAAAGCTAACGAAAAAAGGGGGGGAAAAAACAAACAAAACTAAATATACACCAAAACGTAAATGTGCTACTTAATTTAAACTATTAGAAACCATATTCTTTCAGCTGCTGAAAAACCTTTGCAAATAAAGACTGGAGGAGGTGAAGAGGGATTAAGCACTGAAAGAAACTAAGTTGCCAAAAGAAATGTACTGCTTGTGTGGGGATCAAGGACTCTTTTCTCAGCAATGTGTTCATAAATTTTATCCTGAGCGTATATCGTGAGCAGAAAGTCAAGGATTTAATATTGCTAGCAGTAAGCCAGCAGCGTGTTAGGAAGGTTTTATATTAACTCCCCACGTCCCACTCTGCTGGTGCACCTCAAATTGACCTGCACAGTGCCTTGCTACATCCATTCCAGTTTCCCCCTGCCCAGACCTATTGGCTCAGAGGGAGCTAATACAACACCTTGCTACTCCAGCCTAAAAGGTCACCAGTGACTGCCATCCACACCATAATTCTCACTTTCTCCAGAAACTCCCTGCAGCCTCTTTTGCTAAAGCTCAGCTCCTTCATGCCAACTTCCCAGTAACTTTTTGACTTTTCATCCCTGTTGCTTTCACAGCAGCCACTCCTGTTCCTCATTTGTCACAGGAAGAACTCTGGAAACCACTCACCCAGGCTGAATTTGAATCAGCAGCCAGCTCTACGTCCTGTTTAGAGTCACTTGAGCCACTCAGGCTGTAAGAACTACTAATCTTACCTATCTGGAATTTCCATGAATTCCCTGGACAAGAATTTAGTCATTAAATTTATGGATATTATAGTATGCTTATCTTATAGCCCTGAAATGCTAAACTGATGAAGGCCGTTTAAGTAATCTGCAGATATAGAGGGAGTGCTAGCTCATAGGTGTATGAAAACTGAATAGCATGATATATTCTGTCTAAGCTGAGCTTGGAAGTGCCTTATTGCTTTAGGAATATATTCTGAATATTTCCTTAACCACAAGAATATAATTTATGTCATAGCGCCAGATTCAGTCACTTAAAGACTGACAAATGTATTACCTTGAAGTCAGTTCCAATGACTTCAAGGAGGGCATAGATCATGTTTTGTGTTTCTGAACTACAGTGAATTCTACCGTCTGCTCAGTGGAACAGAAGATAGTGCCTAAAAAGAATAATTTAAATGGTTTGCAGCCAGTAACATGATTCTCCCTTGCACTGAAGACTAACTTTGTTTCATTGGGACTCCGGGAGACATCACCCATTTATGCATGGAGATTTGGCAGTATATGTGCTTCCATCAGTCCTGATTTCTAGGTCACCCAGGTTAAGGTGCAGCCCAATTACACAGAGAATTGTCTAATCAAGATGACTGGGCTGGAGTAGTTTGGAGGCATCAAAGCCAGCTCCCTGCTTTAGGACATGCTTTCCAGCCACAGGCTTACTGTGTTAGTTATGTCTAGCAAAGCTGAACAGAGGGAGTCACAACAGAAATTACAGTATTTGAAGTGAAAGTCCTACTGAGTGATGTTTTGTTAAAAGGAATGCTCAAACTTTTCATTTGAAAACTGAAGGAAGAACCTTCTGATTTTGAGAAAAAATGAAAGAATATACAAAAGGAGAAAAACACATGCCATGAGACTGCAAAGGTCTGCAAAAAGAAAATACATCAAGATTTTTTTTTCCCAGTTGAGATCCAAGTAAAGGTTAGTTTCAATACCTTAGCTTGGAAGTAAGCATATAAATAAATTATAAAACTATACATATTCTTCATAATGAAATATGAAATTTTAATAACAAGCCCATTCTTCCTGCCTTCTTTGTCAGTAAAGCCTGTCTTTGGCCAATGCATGCTTTATTATTTTGAAAAAAGGAATTAGCTATTTAGCTGGAAGTGCTAAACTCAAGTGTCACTGAGAGGAGAATGGGAAAACCTATCTTATGAGGAAGAAATCTAGTCTTAAAGATTGAGCACCAAAACTTTAGCTAAAGCCAGTAGAATCTAGCTTATACACACTAATGCTTTTTGTGACCTGGATTTCCATTTTCCAGTCATCAACTCTTCATTCAGCCTCTTTCAAAATCATTTCTTAGTTATATGAAACACTGGTTTCTGAAGCATGAATTTTGTTACTCATCCTCAGGAGGCAGCTTGGCAAATTCTGTATGAATCAAAGAGTGGAAACAGACTCTACTTGAATCAAACAGGTCCCCAAAGTTTCTTCTAGTTATATGATAATCATCTGGTGTTAGTATTTTGTATGTATACACATGAGTGTATACAACGTGTGTGTGCCTGTAACCGCAGGAGAGCAATGACCTTTGATGGACATTACAGGAAAAATGCAAGACTTTTGTCACCTTCCTTATTAGTTGGAGGTTCTCTACCTCACCATTTCTATTTAAGCAGTAGTTTCAAAGCTAGATTTATACCACCAGTGTCTAAACAGGGCCTAGGTTATGTTCACAAACTTAATACAATATATAATGGTTATTTTGTTTGCCATGGCAAATCCACTACTGGAGGATGTCCATAGGAACAAAAAGGAAAGCTGGAAAGCTTCATAGAACAGGAAGCAAATGAGAACATTGAAAACACGAAATAGAGCTGAATAGACTCAACTGAATCACCTGAAGTGAAATTTTGGCATGGTACAATTATCCACCCACAAATCGAATGCACTATCTGTAATGAGAACCCTTGTAGACTTGGCTAAGGTACAACAACTTTTCTACCACACAGCTGATTCTGTGTCAGAAGGAAAATTCTACTTACAGATTTCTAACATCCATTCAGCTGTAAATGTTATTTCTGGGTGTCCTCAAATACTGCCTGCCTGAGCCTTGTTATCTAACAAGATCTGATGAAGGTATGCTGCAAGACAGTATTGCTTAAGAAAAACTGTTCTTGATATTGTTACAAATTCTTCCACAGTTGTGAGTTTTCCCAAAAGAGAAACTGTCTTTACAGTATCTATTGTGAAAAAATCCTGACACGAGGTTTTCATATCCTATTTATTCCACAGTATCTTTCAATCTCTTTAAAATTCCCTGCTTGCCTGCTTGCAATCTATTTTGCAGCCAGCTCCATGAAAGCACTGTCACTTCTCCTTCTGCCTCTCTCCTCAATGCTGCTGGTAACCCTACTGTGAAGAAGGTGAATATTAACCTATGTATACATCTGACTGTGATATGATTCTCCACAAACACTGCCTTGATACACAAGAATTTTCATTCATGTAGAGCAAGCACATTAAGATCAAAGATGAATGCTCATTTCTCCTCACACACCATGCTAATTCCATTAAGTATCTTTTTTTAACTACCTCTTTTTCTGGAAAAAGAAAAGTAATACTGAATTTGATGAAGCCTTGTGATATATGTCAAGTGTAGGCTGGGAACAAAACTTTTGTAAGCTCTGTCCTAGGACCTGCAGAGTGCTGTGCCATACCCCTTAAAATAGCAGCAACAATGAATCATATTTTTTCCTTTCAAAATTATGTAATTCTTCATTCCAGTGATATTATATATTACCTTTAAGGAGACACTTAGCAGGGTACGCTACTTATTATCTGCAAACACAACTTCTCACATTCTTGAGTCACAAACAAATGATCTTAGATTTGTTGGTTATTTCAAGATGAATATATATAGCCTCAGAATAGCAGAAAATTAGTTCATCAATAGTAACTGACCTGTGCATAATCCCAAAATTCCAGTTATATAAATTTTAAAAAGCTATTTTCTGTGTGTGTCTGCACCCACATGGGCGGATGGATAATTATGTGATGGTTTAAGACTTGCTCTCTGATGTACCTGATCATGAAATTCAGAATTTTTCATTCCAGTGTAAACCAAATCTAAGATTACTGAATCTGTTTGATTTGAGGAAATCAGAGTCTGAGATGACATGGGCAGAGGCTTGGAAACTGTATCTTCTTTTCTGGATCTCTACTGCACTGAAAAATCAAACCCATGAAAATAGAATTTTCGTGGGATCTTTTTCCATTCCTTTAGTGTCTAGGTTTGAAAAACGTTCCCTCAGAAAGGATCAACCCCTTGCACACAGCATGTGAATTGCTATGTAGAGTAGAGGAAGAGGAAAAGGAAAGAAAGAGAGAACCGATATAAACTCGGTTTCCCTGAGAAGGTAAACATCACCTGTGAACACCTCTGTGCACCATTGACCTGGATAATTACTTATTTCCAGCTTTAGAGCTTTCCATGAACTTGGCATGCAATGGCAGAGAGCAGCCATCCCTAGACTTGCACACATCATACAGGCTTTTCCTTTTCATGAGCAATTCATTATATACACTTTCAATTAGCTGTCAGTTTTAAACTTCTGTACTTTGTTTTAAACAGAATGAACAATGCTTTAAAATGCGCGTGAAAAGCTAAAGTATCTTTATTAAATGAAGGATACTCTGAATATCTGTAAAAATTGTGGATAATTGCCATGTCTTCCATAAAGCACTAAACCATCAGAAAAACAATTATTCAACTTAGTGTCTCAAGCACCATGAAAAGCAGGATTTGGATCTGAGTTCTTATTGTAGCTCATCCCAGTAATTTTATTCAGTTAAGCCTATTGCAATGGGTCAAGAAACCTCCTGGAAGATAGGGTTTGTGAAATGTCTGGGACTTGCTTCTTCTGCTTGAACACTCTGCACTGAGAGTCCAAGAAGAGGTGTAGAATTTGACCAGGAAAAAAAGGAAGCAGGAGAATTTTTAGAATGCTTTCAACATTCATGATTTATCATAAGTCCTGCTTGAGATTGAGTTGCATATGAAAGTTCAATATAGTTCAACTTTGAGCATGAGCAAGCTGAAAAAGAAAGTTCAGGCTGATGCAGGAATTCATCAGAGTCTCATTTTAAAAGTTCAAGATAGGCATCTTATTATTGCCAAATCAGAGTATCTCCAGACGAGACCTCTGAACTAAAACAGTCAAAGCACCTAAGAACTTTCTGAAAAATGTGTCTCTTGGGACCTCAATTTCCTACTCCCTCTAAATATGACTACAGTCCAGAAAATGCTTAAATCCAGGAGTAAAATTAATTCTCTGCATTTTTCTCCCCTATTGTAGGTATAGAAAATGTGCTGATTTCTTCAGCAAAAAACAGTATCACTAAATAAAGTCCCACAGAGAGGTCATTCTCCAAACATGGAAACGATTTCAGTGGTGGTTTTGCAAAATCCAGAAAATGGTAATGTATTCATTCTGACCAGTGGTTTGAAGCTCAGGAGAACCTGTTTTTCAGAAGTTATTCCATTGTGCTTTTGATAACAGAAGGCCATCAGCAGAGAGACAGCCATTCAAATGGCTCAATCTAATCCTCCTAAAGGAGGATTTCTTTCTTTGTTTTTTAAACACTATTTGAGGACAATCACCTAAGAAACTATATTCTCCTCCTCCCTCATTTTGTGTTGATCCAATTGGATCAAAAAGCAAGCAAATTGCTTTTCTTTTCTCACTGCTGCTGGCCCATCATTCCCCCTCACCCATAATTCAGCAAGCAAAACAAGAAGTCAATTATTTGCGCAGTCCCATGTGAAGTTTTTCACACCAGGAATAATGCTTATGTTTCACTGTCTTACTTGTCCTCAAAGTTCTTCCTTTCAGGAACCAGATTATGGCCTCATAAACATGTAGGATGCTACTGACATGGCTTAAAACCAGTAGCTATTAAGACAAATTGGAGTATTAAATGAATTGTCTCTCTGATTTTTTCCATTCAGAAAAGCAAAAGGTATACTCTCCTTCTCATAACTGTGTGCCAGTGTATACACGATGTGCTTTTAGCCAAATTCCATGGTCTGTCTTTCTGTACGTGCAATTGTCTTGCATCCCATATTTATGGGCATGTGTAAAAGATTTTTATGTACTATTGAAAAATATCAATATCTAGAGACCTTCATCTCCATAACCAGGGGTGAGTAATAGGTCTCTACTCACCAAATATTATTCATCCCACTGCAATGGGAAGCCACCAGCTGGAGCAACTGTTGTCAGACCAGGCATTGCCATTCCAGCTCTTTCCAGGGCTCATTTACATTAGCCCTCAGTGACAACAGGATTAGCTGATTTGTGAAGGTGCCTGATGGATCCAGCCTTGACCACCTGCTTCCAGACTGCCACTTTCCCAGGGGTCTGCAGCACACTGCCCACCAGCCTGAATTATGTTGTGGCTCCTCCGAGTCTCTGAGTAGTCCCTGACTGCTCTCCAGCCCTCTTTTCAGGAGTAGAAGCCCATAGAGGTACCTAGAAGCCATTATTCCTTCCTGACAAATACATACCCGGGAAGCCCCTGATAAATGATGCCTATCCTTAGCCACACTGGTCTTCTGAATGGATAATTAGCAATATTTTATTTTCTTGGATCCTGTGTGAGTTCTTCAAAGACTTCAGGCTGACAGTTTAAGTTCATTTCAGTTTCAGAAAAGATAACTGTGTCTCAGTCTTGGATTTAATACACCAAATCTCTTTTGGTGAATAGAGAAGAGTAGAATAAATGTAAGAGAAAGATTTTTGTGTAAAATTTTTTCTATTTCACAAAGCGTTGTTCTGTTGGCTTGGTCTGAATCTCAAAACAGATGCACATAGACAGGACAATGAGTATTCTGACGAGTTAACTCACAAAGCCTGCTTCTGGCACTGCAAGCACTTAAAACTCCACATCATGGAAGTTGCCTCTTCCCCCCAAGGAACTGGGAACACACATTGTTTAGAAAGCAAAAGAAGGAAAGCACAGTGCACTGATGCATAATGAACAAAACCTCATTAGTCACATCTGTCTTCACGACAGCTCCCAACAGTAGGAGGAGGTTACACTCAGTATCAGCCTTCTTCATCTGAGTACTGGAGTAAAATCAGCAGGACCATCTTTCCCCTAAGCAAATTCAGATGTCTTAGACAAAACAACTTCTTGTACATGTTCCCCTCTATCCCTGCCTGGCACCCCTACCCTGCAGACAAGGACAGAATTAATTTTCCATTCTCCATTCACAGCAAATAAAGAATACAATGTTCGCTCTGCATCATTTTCATCTTTCATCTTAATTATCACTGCGGAGACTACAGAAATCATTATCTTTATTATGATGAATGTCCAATTAGCATTTCCCATATAAATTTCAGATCATGAAGGAGGCTGTAATGGATAATGCAAATTCCTAATGGTCTTTTCTTTCCTAGCTGAAAAATTGAGGTGCTTAACAAAATGAAATTTAATCTGAGCCATTTTGAAACAAGTCAAGAACTTTAATTACTTGACAGGGAGGAGGGAAAGAAGAGACTGAAACTAAATCTTAAAAATGGGCATATTTTAAAAGACCTTACTTTTCCAGCCCATTGCTCAAGCTTTCTCCTCCAGATAACTAAACACTTGTCTGGTTGTGCTCAATAAGTTTTAAACTATTGTGAAATCTGATAGAAGCAACTTCTTTTATTAGTTCTACCATTTACTAAATAAAAAAAAAATATTCCAAGTAAACATCCTGTTGTCTCTAATGCAGTATTTTAATCTATTCCCATCCATCACATGTAGAGTGAAATTGGCAATAACTACATCATTTCCACTGTAAGGCAGTAAGAGACACAACATCTCCATGGCACTGGTTGAGGCAGAGGCGTGTGTAGAGGTATGCCAGTTGGATTCCCTTAAGAAGGTTCTGGTTTGGGGAAAAATAATTCAGCTGGCCAGTTTAGAAGAGTCTCAAGTACTATTTGCGCAGAGAAGCAAATGAATCATGGGGTCCACATAAGTCTAGTTTGTCATCTATAATTATGAATGGTAACTATTTTCCCTGAGCCAGGGAAAAGCAGACCTTTGCCAATGCCCTTCTATCTAAGCCAGCAGATAATTGTAGTGACACAAAGGAAAACTATACCTGATCCAAAAATAAAGTAGGGACCAGCTGTCTAGTCCCTTTTGCCTTTTTATCTCCTCTTTCCTTCTTTTTTTTCTAGAAAAACTGTTCTAGCTCTGCTTCTAGCCCATGTGACATGCAAGTAGCTCTTCATGCTTTCCAAGAGCCTTACCCCACAGCATGAGTGAACACACACCTGCACAAACAAACACATACTCTCTCTCTTCCCCCTTTCCTCTTCCCCCCACCCTTCCCATCCTTCACCAGTAGTTCCAAGATATATTTTTCAGGTTCAATATCTTCATGATGACATATTCAAGTAGAGACGCTGCACCGGCTTTGTGAATTGCAGTAAAAGAATTTGGCAGCCTTGAGATGGTCTCCTTCAGAAAATGCCTCCATTTCAGTCATCAGCCAGGGTAAAATTGTCCCTAGGAAGTGATGACTTGCAGCATAAACTTTCTATTTTATAGCAAAATATTCTGTTAATTACCAAGCAAATTGTCTCTCTAGGAAGGCATTCTTTTCTAAGAAGCAGTTCAGTTATATGTAGTGTGATTTTCTCCAGTCTGTTCAATCTTTATTCTGCACAAGATATGAAACAGAACCCTAAGAATTTTTTCTTGGCATCAATACTAGTACAGAATGTTTGCCCCAAATGGTCTTGTTCCATACAACAACTTTTTATATATGTCTATCATTTATATTTCTTTTTAGGCCTTCTTGGGTCCATTAAGTGAAGGAGTATAATTCACATTGTTTCATTATTGTATTACAGTATGATATAGGTCTAAGTTTAATTCTAGCATATGTGGTAGATGCACAACATTGAATTAGAAGAACCTAATAAGCCCTGGTTATTGTAATTTCATTTTGTGTGTTTATTATTCATCTAAATGTGTAATTCATTTCTGAAATCTCCTTTAAGCTTCCTCTCAATCATGTCTAATGGTACCAACAATTATTATTCATCTTTAAAAACATTTCTTCACGTCTCTTTGCATAATAATTTTCAGTAGTTTTCATTTGTTTTTCTCCCTGAATAAAAATCAGGGAGGGTTATCTGACTGACTCTTATTTCATCTTCTTGTATTATCTTGTTTCTTTTGTTTTTTGCAGCTGTTGAATAGACACCATGCCTCCTTCCTGAGGAGATTTTTGTGTTTCTAATTTTTTTTATGCCCTTTTCCTGACCCTGTTTATATGCATTTGGATGTTGAGAAGTAGAGTCAATCTTTTAAGTGATTATGAATTTCCTTACTCTAGGGTCATGTTTCCACTGCAACATAACTACACAGCACAACTGCACCTTTCCTTCACTTATATGTTCCTTACAGGAGAGAGATCTGTGTTTTGGATGCGCAGTGACAGGTTTACAAAAGCCTCAGCCGACTTAGGAGTCACTTAGATCAGAATCATACATATGATGTACTTAACTGAGGTTTACGGAAATTAATTGACTGATTCCCCATCTTTACAAATTAACCATAGGGAATACAAGTTAAAATAATGAACTTCTGTGTATCATTTTTCTTTTTAGACTGCTTTCTGATGACACTGTACAACTTTGCTCTACAGAGGGTTTTTTTGCCCACTATTCTATTTCAATATAGTTCAGAGAGAAGTAGAATTATACAAGATTTAGGTTTTCCTAAATTTCATGACAATAATTATCAAGGAACCTTATTGGTGCCATTTGAGAGGTAAAACTGTAGTCTTCAGTGAACACCAGGGAAAGATGCTATGAAAGACTTAAACAGAAAAAAATCTTGCCTGAGTAGTGAATTCCCTGGTGGCTACTTAAGAGCTCATTTCAGCTGAAACTTTATTCACATATTTCACATTTCATTTTTCTTGAAATTCATTATATTTTCACTTCACTCCATGCCTATACAGATTGTCCAGTGTTAAATATAGGTTATAACATTACTTTGTCTTTAGCCACCGAATTAAATTATTTTTCTAGATAAGGTCTGTCTCTGTGGTAAGATTTTATTATCATTGGCCAGAACAACATGGATAGGTGGGTATAACAGAAAGGACAAGAGATCTACAAACAAGGAAGAATATATAACATTAATTTAGGGCCTGCTTATTAAATAATGAAGGAAGATGGCTTTATAGCTCTATAATTCTAAATGATGGTCTCTTAAATGCCCATCAGAATATATGAGAAGTTGGGACAGTTTTATTGCCCTAGCAGATAAATAACCATACAGTCAAATGTTCCTGATAGAAAGTGCAGGAGCAAATTGATGGATGGACACCTGCAGCACAGCAGCTGATTTTTCAAGTTAAACTCATTAAGAAACCTTAATATTGATTGGCAAGTTACTTCAAACAGAACAGCAAATAGGTGGACAGCAGTCTGCTTAAGAAGCTGTCAGGTTGCTGATTAGGAGTGAAAGCCATGTCTAATATATTTTCTACTCAATCTGCTTGTTGAGCAAACAAATTTAGCTATTTCACACAGAAAAAAAATGTGCTCCAGTGAAGCCAGGTGTTACCTGGAACATTCTCAGCCTAAGCACCCTGGGCACACCTGTGTGTGAAAGTTTCAAAATGCTTGGAGTCTACAAGTAAAAAAACTTACAGACTCTGCAGCCTAATGTTTAGAGATGAGGGAAAGAGATAAGAATCCTTGGATTTGTTTATATCTCTGTCCCCTCCCCTTTCTTGACATTTTGTACTTCAAGCTCGTCCCACTGTGAAAAGCAGACTTAATAATGAAAACCTGACTGTATTTTGATGAGAAATTACAAGATTTAACCTGTCAGATCCTGTTTCTATGCAACTGAAGGTAAAGGAAATTAATTATTGACTTTCATGGGTACAGGAACAGAAGAGTAAGGATTTTGAAATCCTTCCATCCAAAATACTTAAGTATACGAAAGTATAAAGCAGAACACAGTGAAAGCTATTTTGCCAAAAATGTGAGTTCAGTACCATACTCAGTCTTCAGATGCCTGAAGAAATCTTTTCAATGGCTTTACAAGCCGTTTGCTCTCATAAGTCATGTTTTAATAATAGAAAATAGTTGGCCTACTAACAAATATTTTGCTGCTTTTTTCCCATCAGAATAATATTAAAAATAACAAAATGCCTTTGCAGTTTGCATAAGTAACTCTTAGCGCTTTTCTTGAGCAACTGTGTGCTATTCACATAGGCATATTTGCATGAGGCAAGAAAAATTTTATGGTAGAGACAGGGAAGATAGTATAAACCTGAGAAATTGATAACAGGGAAAATGTAAGAACTCTAGTTCTTAACAACTGTTGGACAATTTTGAAATAAGATAACTCTGAAGTAATTTTCATCACAACCCCAACAGGTAGTAGTTTACTTATATGCTGGAGTGCAAAGGGTTGTGGATAGCTTTTAATTTTTTTTATTCAGTTGAATGCAGCAATAGATTTTCTCCCTATCTGTATTTTGATTGTACCTAATTTTTAGCCCACTGACAAACATTTTACTGCTTTCTTCTAATCAGAATAATGAAGTGAAATAACTTTTCTTTCTCATGGAATGCCACTAGAATTTAAACACCTTATGAAATATGTATTTATAGGAGTGCAACGTGGTGACAGTTTAACAATATTTAACAGTAACCTGTAGCAGAAACACCTATCACAGGTGTCTACTGTGTGAATGTAGGAGGGCATGCTCCTTAGCAGATGGTAATAAGATCATCTTCCAGTAGTTTGATAATAAAGATACAATGTTTGATCAACACTACAGCTTAGAGAAGGAATTTCTGTCCTGTGAAAAGCAATATGAGCTCTTTAATGAATGCAAGCAGCCTGGTTTTTCATTGTGTATTTCCTCTGAAAGCTCATACTGCACACAGACCCCTCACCCATTGCTTCCCCACATAAATCACACATTTCTGAGGCACGGGATTTGCCCAGTTTTCTGAAATTCCTGCCAGATGTCATTTTACTTTGTCACTCAAGAACATAAACAATCCGGTGCAAGTCAGGAAGGCTTTATCTTCTTTTTTTCCTTTCTGACTTAAAAAAAAAAAAAAGTACTGCAGAAATACCCCTGTTTCACAAGACTACATCAGTAAAATCCTATTCTACTTCACATGAAAAAATTATCATTTTCCACAGCAACTCCTAATCATATCATCCATTTAAAAAAAAAAATCTGTTGCCTGTAAGTTAACCATCATGATCAGGTGGCAAAATATTTAGCAGAATACTTTTCTTTGTAGAAAATGCTATTTTCTAAACCTGCAATTTCCTATAACAAATATCAGACACATTTTCAGGCATAAAACCTGAGTAAAATATTCTGTGCATGTCAGCTTGAACCTGAATATTGTATCCTCATGTTCATATTTTTTAATAAAATAATTATTTGAGAAGGATTCTACTTTAACAGTCCAAACCTAGAAATATATATGACCACATTTCATAAAAATCATGAATGTTTCAAGCAGAGTTCTCTAGTTGTCCCTAGTAAACTTGTGCAGGATGGAGAAGAATGTTTATAAATTTAAGCATATGAGAGAAACAAAAAGATACAATGGCATTCTAAATATTGGGTAAACATTAGAAAAAAAATAGATAGACACATCATTCAACGGCTGAACAATTGGCTCATGGGTTGGGTGCAAAGGGTTATAATAAATGGCTTTATATCAGGCTGGTGACCAGTCACCAATGGGGTACTTCAGGGCTCCATTCTAGAGCCAGTTTTCCTCAACTTCCTCAAAGGAAGTTTTTAAAAGACAAGTGCCAGATTCTGCTCCTGTATTAGGACAACCCTGGATGTATGGACAGCCTGGGGAACAAAATGCTGAGGAGTGATGCAGGTCACTTGGCTTGTTCAGCATGAAGAAGAGGAGACTGAGGGGAGACATTGCAGTCCACAACCTCCTCACAAGGGGAAGCAGAGTGGCAGGTACCAACCTCTTCACTCTCATGCCCAGTGGCAGGACTTGAGGACACAGAATGAAACTGAGTCAGGGGGTGTTCAGGTTGGATAGCAGGCAAACGTTTGTCACCCAGCAGGTGCTTGGGCACTGGGCACTTCCCCAGGGAAGTGGTCACAGCTCCAAACCTGACAGAATTAAAGAAGAGTTTTTGAACAACATTCTCAGGCGCTTGGTGTGACTCTTGGGATTGTCCAGTGCAGGGACAGGAGTTGGATTTTGATCATCCTTGTGGATCTTTCCAACTCAGGATAGTCTATGATTCTGTGATTAGTTGCAGCTTAAGTTAGCCATTCATTAATAACTATAATTTGTTCTCATAATAACTTCATACCCAGTTGTTACAGACCATGTATCAGCCTCAGTATTATATTCCTCTCTGAAACAGGAAGCTCAAAATATCATGCAAAATGAAATAGATTATATGTCCTATCACAGCATTGAAATCTGTAAGTGGCTGAAAACTGATATTTCAATACTAAGCAAACACTACAGACAAGGCATCAACATGATTAACAGGCTGACAGCTTTTACTTCAGAATGAAACATCGTTCTGGCAACACTCACAGCCAGCTCTCCATTACTTCTTCCTTTGGACTGGGAGCTCTTTCAGTGAATTCAGGAGTGAATCTAATCCTTTGCCCATTAAGCCTTCTTCCCATTGAATGTGACTTAGCCCACATGAAAAATGTCTAATAACAGAACTCAGAATCACTTGCGTGTTAATCGACTGTTAAGTGCTTGGTGGATTATGTTGGTTTTAAGACTGGTCCAGAGTTATATAATCACTTCCTAGAAAAAAAAATTATAATCACAATAATTACAAAAACAGTAATAATATCCACTTCTATACGGTTTTAATCTGTAGAAATCTGGATACTTTACAGCCCTTCATAGAATTTTAATATGGAGAAATCAAAGCACTTTATAGCAAAAAAATAATATTTTGAATACTGTTATTTTGTGTTTTCTAATAACCATGCAATGCACCAGCTGAAACAGACTTTTTGCTTAAAGGCAACAAAACTGAATTCAGGTTGCAATATTTAATCCATAAATAATATAAATAAATAATGCCACTGCTGTGGAATAAGGAAGACAACAGAAAACATAAAACATGGGTAACTTAAAATCCAGTCGACCAAGTAGAATTTTCACTCAGAATATGATTTTTAAGTCTGGTTAAGCATCATGTAGTTTTATTTTTTCTTATATTCAATCTGTTTTGCTCAGTTGACTTTTTGCTGAAGAGAAGAACAAGCAATGTGAAATCACAGCAAGAAAGAATGGCTTTGTGATTTTGCCAAATCCAGGATTTTCAAGACAGCTCACAAGGAAGTTTAATTTCACTTCAAGGTCAAAGTAGTAAAAATTATACAAGAAGAATTGCACATCTTACAACTCAGAGTTCTGTGAGAAAACCCTTATTCTGCTGATTTACATCAGCTGCATTTCCTGGCTTTCAAATATCTCCAAAAAACATCAAAATTTCATTGACCTTCACCTAGACCTTAAATAGCCAAATTGAATCTTCTCCCTCTCTTTCTTCTGTCTTCTTTTCTATCTTCATTAATCACCATGTAAAAGAATCAATTCAACCATAATCTTAATCAATAAAGAAAAAATGTATTTTTAGATATGTATGCTCCTTATAAACCTGTGATCATAAATGGGAACTTGAATTCCTGCCCCAGGAAACCTTATGTTGCCACTAAGTAAATAGTGATCACGTTTTAAAATTCGGTATGTATTATAGAGTTTAGCCATTCAGAATAATATGAGCACTTCCCAAGGATTCTAAGAAAATTTGAAAATATGCCATCCTGGATGGTATCCAGAAACACATAACCTTTGTAGAAAACATACTGTACTGTCTGTAAAGAAAAGGTTGCACTGCATATGGTTAGCATGGAATTCTCAATTTTTTTCCTTAGAGGAGCAATGAGAAAGAAGAGTTTGTTTCATTATTGTCAGCTTCAGTGTTGGTAAATCATAGAGCTTCAGTGTGTATTGCCATGGAAACCTACAACTAGTACTATTCAACTTATTGTTGTTAACATATTACACTGTTTGCAAGGTCCTTATTCTGTTCAGAAAGTTTAAGGGATAAAAGAGAAATATATCCATATCAGTATCAATATGAAATCATGTTCAGACCTGCTTTTATGTCAGCCAGATTCTAGTTTTCTGGACACCTACCCAAAATGTATTTTTTGGTTTTGAGCCATATCCATTACTAATCCAGAGTTAATTTAACTCTGGCATTTTATCTGTGCATCTTTCAACATGTTTCAAGAGGGAAATAAGTTATTGAATGTAGATTCTAATTTGTTATCATTTGCTACATCCAAATCTATTCTTGGCTTCGTCATCAGCTTTAGTTACTGTCCACGGTCGTAAGGTTTTGCAGCCCTAGAGGGATCAGATAGAACATAGCTGTGATGCTCTACACCCTGATTTCTATTAAACAATATGCACATAGTAGTGCTATACAAATAGAAAACCTGCTGCATCTACAAAATTGCCATGCTTCAGTCTGCTAAAACTTTATTGGGCACAGCATGGAAACTCAGTTAATACTGGAAATTACACTGCCTAATGTCACCCGAGTTACATCCAATTATTTTTCATAACACCTTTTATTTAATCCCGGGCTAACCTAAGAGTGTGGTGCCAGTGTCCTTCCCCTTCCAACAGCCCTTTGGTTGGAAGGCAGGGGTGTGTTGGAGAGTCTCAGCATGGAGGCTCTGGCATGGTGACAGCTGTAACCCTTTCACTTTTTCCAATGGCAGTTTTGTTGATGCAAACTAATGAATATCAAAATTTGACTCTGATAGATTTTGCTTCATAGCAGCCTAATTCAAATTAATCATCTTTGTCTTTTATTTGTTTTTTTGCTGGGATTTTCCATTAATTTTTCCTGGGCTCTGGGTTCCTGATCTTACAAACAGAAAGTGCTATCATGCTAAGAAAAATATCATAGGGAGCATCTCCCTTACATTTTGTTACTATGGAATATGGCAGAATAATATACAAAAGAAGATCCCAAAATCCGAACACGACCCTCCCCCAACCTTGACTAGATCACTATAATACAATTTTGTTCATAAATTGTTGCAGGTCATTAACTCCCAGCTATTGGAGGGAGAGAAAATGCAATATTGCCATCACCTCTGCCTATCAGATGGTTAGCAGAGCACCTTTCACGCTGAGCTGTCAAACAAATACCAAAAGGGGTTCGAGTCCTCTTTTCCTATAAGCAGAAGCTTCTGCATACTGGAGGAAAAAAAGGTTTGATTGCAGGAAAAAAGCAGCACTTTAACTTCTATCCTGGTTTCAGTTGGGGTAAGTTAATTTCTTCTCAGTAGCTGTTACAGTGCTGTGGTTTGCACTGGAATGAGAAGATGTTGGTAACTCACTGATGACTTAGTTTTTGCAAAGTCATGTTTTTCCTAAGGCATAGACTTTTTTTCCTTGTCTTATGCTCTGCCAGTGAGGAGGTCCATAAAAGAAACTGTGAGGGAACACAGCTGGGACAGGCAACCCAAACTGACCAAAGCAATATTCCACACCACAGAACATCATGCCCGGTATATAAACTGGGGAACATTACCTGGAAGGGCGGCTGATCTGGTTAGAGAAACTAAAAACAGCTCTTTTAGACACACTAACAAAAATTATGTGATACCAATTAAGCCCATCTAAAAACCTTGTTCCATGGGATGTGCAGTGCTTCGAGGGAACAAGAGCATTGTTTAAATACACTGTAGGTTATGTCTGACGTATGTGTAAGGTCTGAGCTACCTGCAATGTGGAGAATTTGTCTTTTGCACTGTTATAAAGCTCTCCCTGATTGCTCCCCTACTGGGTTGCTATTGGTTCAGCCTTATGCTACTCATTTGTTACCAATTTATTGATTTCAGCAGCAGCAAGGCTCTTCTAAGGCCCTTTGATTGAAAGCTGATCAAACCCCATAGAAAATGAAAGAGCACCCCAATGTGCATTTAAAATCTGTGAAGTTATTCTGAGATTCTCAATACTTTAGGTAGATTTCTCTGTATATTTAGAGCTCTAAAATGTCACAAAGTGATTCCCTTTTTTGTGGCAATTGATTGCTGCATGTAATAAAATGTGCAATACAGTTATTAGCAATTTTGACCCTAAGATACTTCCCAACATATTTTATTCCCATATTCTATTTCTGTATCCTAGAGTTTTGAGAAGTTACTTATGTACTTCTAAAAGTTTAAACATTATTTATTTCCAACGGAAGACTGTAGGAAATTTCTTTCTGCTGAATCCTTGACTTGTGACTTAATATACTGCTCCATGTCTTTTTTCTGTGATTTGTATTTGTATACACAAATTATATTAAAATACACACCTGTTAAATACATTCATATGCCTTCACGAAGGTGTAGTACAACAGCAGAAGTGAAGTTGCTTACTCTTGACGATTCTAAAAATGAACAGAAAATTTCATCTTCACTTATCAGTTTTCAGTACTTTTTCACTCTGATTGGTGTTACATGTGTAGGGCTACCAAAGACAAAATGTCAGATAGACAGGCACCTGCCACTGAACCTGCTACTGCAGTCATCCAAGCAGATGGGTCCATCCGTCTGTGACAGGTTGGTGCTGGGCTGTCCTCAAGCTCCGTCCCTCCACTTTTGTGCCTGGGTCAGTCTGTCGCATCTCCATCCCACATCAGGACTCTGGTCACCCCCTTCCAACTGGTGGAAAACAAAGAAGACAGAGAGAGTGTTGTAATAGTGGCTCAGAGGAACTTGCAGGCAGGCTTAAATGCTCAGGAGTGACACCTGTGAGTGTTCAGGCCAAAAATCTATGTGCCAAAGTGACACAGACTCTAATTTCCCAAGGTGATAACTTTGGCTGCAATTGCAATTCCGAGAACTGCTGCTCATTCTACTCCTCAGCCCTGCATCCCATTGAGCCACTGAGTTATCTTGACACACCTGCTGAGGTACCTGCACTATGTCAGATCACTAAAACCAGTTGTAAAATAATCCTCTGGGACAGCATCATAAGGCTCCTTATGATGGAGCTCCTGGAAGGCTCCCGAAAGCTTGCATGTAATGATTTCAGCCAAGGCATCTCTGTTTAGGGCCTTGTACCTGGAAAGTATGGTCAGGAACAACTAATCAGGCGGCAAGTGCTCCTTCTAAAATTTCTAAGCCAGGTTAGAGAGGGTAATTTAGCTATGAAATTGGTCCAGGAAAATAGTCCCCTAGTTGCCTCACCTTGGGTTTCTGTAAAGAACAATCTTAGTGCAATTGAAAGGACCTCTTTGCAGCAACACTGCATCTCAGAATGGGGGGAAAGTTTACAATTTTTTTTAATTATATTCAAGCTAGATGATCAAATTGTATTTTTTTAACCATTGCATAATAAAAAAGAAATCTTACATAAGCAGTTTGAACAACCATGACATAGGGAACAATGGCTCATGTATTGTATCAAATAATGCACATCAAACTTAGACAACTGCTTAATGCTACTTTTCTTTCTGACCCTTTAGCCTCCTTTTCGATTTTTACAGTAGCATTTGTATTTTTTACCAATTTTACAAGCTTAATATTTTCTGATGACATAAGGTGTAGTTAACAAAATGATAGTCAGAAGATCTTGGATAATCTGCCCAAGGCATTTAGCAATAATGTGCTTGTTCTGTAACCTAATAACCATTTTACCTTCAGGGTACAATGAAACAGAAGTGCTAATTCAGTAGTGTTAAAGCAAGACTAATTATACTGAGGACACATCCTCTTCTGAGCTTAGTCACTTGTGACCTATTGTGAAGCTACCAGAGAAGAGCCAGGCACTCTCCTGTGCTGAATTATTCATGGGCTTGTCTGCTTCAAGTGGCTGATGGAAGCATTGTTCATATGGTTCTACTCATCAGACTGTGGCTACACTCATCTCAGCACAATTTAAGAAGTATTCAAGTTATGAACACTCAGATAGAGAAACACAGATTCATGTTCTATGTGATGTTCATCTGATTTTCAAAAAAGTCAAAACATTTCTGTATAATGAGACACAATGTATAAGAAAAAAGTGGGAGGGAAAATGTCATGAGCAAATATGTCCATGGGTTATCATCATGGGCTGCACTAAGATGAAATTACCTGCTCATCTAGAAAGGGAACCCAAAATCTCCCCTAACTTCATCACCTACAGGTGTCTAAAAATCCCTTTATTTTATAAGCCATTTAGTGTCATTGCAGGAATCCAAGGACTGTACAAACAAAAAAAGTCTTCTGAAACTGGATTTCTGTATTAAAAAAACCTAAAATGCGCATTACCAGCATTCAAGCAGAAAGCCTCTAAGTTGTATCAGCAGCAAAACAAGATTCCTTCACATACTGTCACCTCCAGTGCATAGCAGGTCTTACTTGAGACACTGGAAGAAAATTCAGTCTCTGTGCACATTCAGTTCTTGACTCAAAAGCTGAACTGGATAAGTATGGTACAATTTTGCTTTACAGTAAGAGATGTGAGTGGCCATAAAAATAATTTCAGATGGTACCAAACAATCATAATATAATAACACACTTAAATGCGATTAGTCTTGGATGAAGCTAAAAGCAATAATGAGGAGGAACGCTCTGTTTTACTGCACCGTGTTTAAGCCACCCAGACTCAATTATGCAACTTTATTCCCTGGAAAAATTGAAGCATAAGAAAGAAATCTTTATTCCCCTATGTATCATAAATCATTGTGCAGCAGGGCTTTCTGTATAAAACCAACTAAGTTGTTTAAGGCCTTGACCATACAGAGTGATTTAAAACTAGCGAGTTGCTTTACATTTTCATACACACTTTAATTTGAACAGGATGAAAAGTACTGGGCATATGCAGACCTTACATTCTAAACCTGTTAACACATTGCATACAAGCAGCTTACTAATGCTGCCACTTCAGTCATCATACACTTTAGTTAATCAATTCTTACCAGAGGCAGCCTGAAATGAGAGCCAGGCAGGAGGAATCGTTTGTTCCTCTCAAACCTCACATGCTGCCTAGAATTGTTGCCATGAAGGAGCCATAATTTTAACACGTGCACAATCCTTTTCTTAAAATATGCTATCTCAGGAAGATAAAGCTACAGAGTCAGGGTAAAGAGATCTCCAAATTCAATGGAAAACCAGAAAGTTCACTCTACTAGAACTGTTTTTTAGCTCAGATAATTTGAATTAGAAATTTGGAGGCAGAGGAGGAGGACCTAGCCCCAGTGGCTGCATGTGTGTACATATTATACATAAGATTCACAGTACTAGATTTGCAACACATTAAGCTGATATGTTCTAAAACAACCCTTATGTTTAAAAATTAGCTAAATTCTTTAGCAGATGCAATCATACAAATGCAGCTGTCTGAATACCACCCTATGATCCAAATATAAGCATTTGTATTTATTATGGTTCAAGGAAAAAAAAAAAGAAAAAAAGAAAAGCTCAGAAAATAAGGGATTTCTTCTAGTTGGTGTTGTGTCCAAATATGCCCCAATCCAACATACCAGTTGTACTTCTCTCTCTGGCAGAGCTGACTTGCACTTCACTGTGGAAATGTTAAAACTCTCTCATTGATCTGTTTGTTTAGTTTTGAATTTGTCCTATTAATAGATTCTCTGTTAGCCTCCTAATAAAACAAGGCACTCATGAAGAGAAACAGTAGATGGTTTCTCAATGACATTTCAGGACAAAGGTAAGAGTGCTGTTGCATAAAAGAGCTGCTTTGAAATGGCGAGAGAGGAGAGCAGGTGCTTCCTTATGCACACAACTCTCATGAGCAAAGGCAAAGGTGTTTGATAGGGAGACCAATAAAGGAGCTTGGAGCAGAGACTAAAGCAAGCAAGGAGACCTCATTGCTCATCCAGTCTTGTCCACCTTGAGTGACAAATGCCACTCCACTCAGATACAGTCAGGTCAGGGAAACAAGCCAGTGTTACATCTTTGTGTCTTGATGGCTCACTAATAACAAATAAATACATCACAAAGGTGAATACTATTTCATTGTACCACACATGAAGCTGAGGCCCTGCCACTACCACAAATGTGGGGCTAGGGAATAATGGGGATCAAAATAGAAATCCAGAGATACATTGTTCATGGCTCAATGAGTAAATAAATATCCCCTTCTTTTGAAGCACCCGTGTTGGATTTTGCCTGGCGCAGGTTTACCTGAGACTATAGGTTCTACCAAGGTTACTCTTCTATCTATAAAGAGTGACACAGCAGGTGCTCACATGCTTCATGATGCTGCCTCAGCTATGTAGTCCTGACTTAAATTAGAGCTCTGTGTGTAGGAAGAATACATGCTGGACCAGAAACCTGAGTGAAGGCAAAGTGTGCCCTTAGTTCAACCTCCTTTAGTGCAGAATGTCTTGAATATCTAGTTAGCACCAATATTTGCCCCTATTATGAAAATCATAATGAAGATTCTTCAGGAAAATATCTGTATACAAGGATAGTAACAAAGCTTCAAATCAAGCACTCTTGTGTATAGGAACAGACCCATGAGATCTACCTTGCAATCCAAAGGGTTCTATGATTAGAAATCTTCTGTAGTCTGATTTGATCTGTATATGAATTTATATTCCTTCCATATTTTCCCCTAGCTGAATGCTCTGCAGCTGGAAGCTTATCTATCCATCTGTTTCTGTAAATACAGAATCAACTTTATGGCCAGAAAGTGCCAAGCCCTGCACATTTAGTGCAAAGGTAATGGAAGGCACACTAATGCTACCACTGCCCACACTGGATATTCAACTACCACTGCCAAAACTCTTCTGGCATTTGTCACGCTGTCTCCCACATGCGTGGGATTATGATGTTCCTCCTTCCAGCACTGAGCCTCTCTTTAGCTGTCATGGGTACATTCAGCATGGCATTGGTACCTCGACTGGCTCTTTTTGTTGCTGTGCTGTCGCCCTTTATAGCTGGCCACTTCTGTGTATTTGGACAAAGAGTCTGTTATTCAGACTCAGATTCCAGATGTTTCTGTACCCTTCTGCTCTACTCCCTTGTATCTTCATCCTAATGGTTGCACTGGCACTTTAGAATAGGCTGCCGTATGATCTCTGTATGCAGAGTGGATCTTGTTTGAGTACACGGAAGAGGCTTCCCAGCCTTTCTGTGCGAGTGTCCCTGCCTGGAAACAAGGCCCATGAGTGAGCTGGAGAGGTGCAATGCACACAAGGGACCAAATCAGGCCATGCCACAGAGAGCATCACAGCGCAGGTAACACCTTCCTGTGCCATCAAAGCACATATTCAGCTCTCTGTATGCCTCAGTCCCTCCTGGTACATGTGCCTCCTGTGAGACACTTACAGAGCATCTCTCCGTGATTTTTCTGTCGCTTTTCTGTGACAGTCCTCTCACCACATGTTCAGTCCTGCAAATGAAAACCTAAGTGAGCTGTGAGGACAAGTGAGTTGCTCTGATTATCTTTTTAGCTTCACCTTTGTGAAGAATTGAACAGCCATATTTTGTTTGCTTAGTTAGAAGATTATATTTTTCCAAATACAGGAAATTTTTCATGAATGAAAATTTGTGTAAAGGTGCAGATGCATAAAAATTTATTGTTCTGGAAAACTCATAGAAAATAGAAACCACATCAAATAACTCAGCTAACCAGTCTGGCAAAGGAAATTGTGAGTTCTCTGTGGTGATTACTCTAAGGAATGGTTGTTATGAGCAACCTAAACAGTTCACCAACTGAATTACGTCCATCAAGACAACTCCTCCTCAAATAAATAAACAGCTGAACAAAAAAAAGAAAAAAAACCCAAAAGCCAATTGGTGAAGAAAAAATATCTGGCTATCTGTAACTAAAAAAAAAAACAAAAAACCCAAAAAACTAACATCTCACATCTCCATTTTGTTCCTGAGCAGGCTGATCTTCCCTGCCTGGAACATTCTGCCAGCCAAAGTCTATTTAAAACATAGCTAATGGATTTCATTCCTTCAGCCTTGACTTGCTGATTTGAAGCTTTTACTTTGCAGCTAAGTAGAAGGCATTTGTAAAATGCATACAAATAAACAAGCATTACTATTATTATTATTATTGTTGCTACTATTGTTGTTTGTGTTGCAGCTATAATCACCGTCATTATCATTATTATCTCTATTAGCAGCCATATCATTGCTATTAGACAGACTGCTATTTATTTCTATCTCCACAGTTTTTAAGAGCTACAGGCATGGATTAGGACCACTGTGTACCAGGTTTATCCAGTCAAGCAAAGCACCCAGTGATAACCTTCTGAGTTTATGGCCCTGTTTATACCTGTGTCCAGGTCTGCAGGAGAGGGATGTAGGGGGATGTCTGACTTTCACACTTGGTTCCCTAAAGAAACAACAATTATGTATTTGACCTAAATTTCAAAGGGACAGTAAATATTAGTGAATGGATCAAGAATGATTTTCACATTAAAATCTCACTGTAAATATTTCACGGTGATGAACAGACCAGTATTTTAAAATGTCTGTTCTGATAATGCTTAATAAATTACAAAATGGCTGAACTACCCATAGCTGCCACTACCAACCTGTGCACTTGCAGAAGAAGGTATTTTATTGCCAGACAAATGCTTATGTGGTTGTATTTATGCAAGAGACCACAGCAGCTTGTGAGAAGTAAATCATCCATGTCTATATCAGTCCCTTCCTCCATCTTCCCTGAAAAGAAGTCTGATCAGGGCACTAAGTGCTGTGTCAGCCCCTGCAGACTAAGAAGTGTTTAGGGTTACCCAGCACCAAAGTTAAGCAAAGTGAGTCATATTATATGAGAAAACTATGAAGATGAAGCCTCTTCCGAAAGGTCCTTCATCATATGCCGCCAGCTGCAGTCTAGGCCCAGGCACAAGCCTCTCCCTGGGGTCTGAGGTTTCACTGTGAAACAAGGGCTGCTGCTCACATACCTCCTGGTAGGCTGTATTTTCACTGCCGGTGACTGCCCATCAAACAGACACTGCTGAACTCACACAGCTGTCAGTGAAACCTCCTTCAATTTCTTTGTGATTGCAGTGACGTTTCCTGTTGCAAATGCCACGTTCTTAAAATGTGAGCTCTGTTGTCCCTCTTTCCAGAATCTGCCTTAGTTATTCTGCCCAATTTTACACTACAGGATGTGAGCAAATTAAGCAGTTGGCACATGACAGGTGTAAATTCAGAAGTAAATATAACGAACACAGCCAGAAACACACAGCACATTCTTGTGATCCAGAGCAGGAAAATTAAAGGAACTGGGGAAAATATGACTGTCTTGAATGAGGTTTAGGTCACTTAGAGAATCACCATCAAAGATATCAGCAAAAGCAGATTTAATACAAATTTGAGAAAGTGTGACTTAAAGTTTGATGGCAAGGTTCACTCTATTGCTACAACATGGATGAAACATACAAAGGGAAAAAGTATTACAGTCAATTTTGAATGCTTTACACAGAGACTGTAGATGCCAAGGGGTAAGGGTACAAAAGAGTAAGGATAAGGGAGACCCTCCCATTGATACACCAGGTTTAGAATAGACCCCCTTTCTTTCTAAACTCTTTTTGGAGATTAGGCGTGCCTATGTCCAATCTTAGACTTGGACAACGGAAATATTTAAAGGATTTAGCAGCACTTAATGATTTACTAATTTAATATTTTAAAATTATTCAATAGAATTTAGTACAGTTACAATAGTGACTTAATTATAGTTCAAGAAAGCAACATACACAGTGTACTTTCTACAGTGTGTTTAAATTGGTTCACACACAGACACACACAATGATGTACATATGTAAATGTACAAAGGCATACCTGTTAAAAGTTCCCCTCAAATTCAGAGAAGTACTCATGTTGAATGCCTTTGAATTTCTCAGTATTCAAGGCCTGAGCCTCAAAGGAGTGGGGGTATGAGCCCAGGCTCCATCATCAGCTTTTGGGTAGTTCTGAGTGTTGCAAAACTGTGTTTGCAAGCTCTTAGAGGCATCCTGCTTAGAAAGAGATGCTGGCAAAGCCTGCTGTTGTCCAGGAGACTCAAAGGGCCTAGCTTAGGACCATGGTTTGTAGAATCACAAGATGATTGGTTTTACTCACCTTTCAATCTCCATCCTGGCCAAAATTCAAGACGGTAATTACTGTAGATCTTTTTAAAGTCCAGTAACAATGATATCATTTCTCTTGGGCTAGGATCCAGGCAAATAATATTGTAAGGTTCTCAGCAGGGGGACTGGATATCTCTTAGTCATGCAAGATTTTCTGATAAACTTAAGCAAAACTTCAGGAGCCATCATTTCACAGCCCCGTGATGTCCCTGAGCCTCACTTGCCTCCAGTATATCATCATTCTGACACTTTACTACTTCATGTCCTAAGCCATAATAAATGCTTATTGTGTTCATAGCCTTAAAGGACCATAGAAATGCATTACTACTGATACACTTGGGGGCAAAGATGGATTTCATTATAAAATAAAAACAGAGTTATAACATCAAGAAAAATCTGAAGGAAAGCACGAAGGGAAACAGACACACCTTCTACCTCAGTATCCTGGCCTGTCTTCATTTGCAAGTCACGTAAATTAGCAGGTGTGTGCTTGACTCCACCTTATAAGATGTGCACTAGCAACAAAATAATTTTTTGTTAAATTACGAGAATTTATATTTCTGTACAATATGCTTCAATAATATAAACCACCAGCTCAGAGACTTCATGACCAGGATACATAAAGCCCTTCCCTTTCATCTTTACAATAAGTTTAAGGCTCTTCCCTGCAGCTCTTAATAAAGTAGAAAAAGCTCATATGGCTTTCCCCTAATTTCTTTAGCATTCTTTAGCATTTCTCAGTGGATATTCATTTGTGGGAGGCAGCTGTCACATTCGAAACATGCTAGACATTTCCTCCACAAGAGAGAAACAGCCAGTGTTTACAGAAAAACCTTCCTTTCTCTTTCATCTCTGTTCAGACCATTAGGCAAGTAGTCAGCCTGATACGTATCTTATAGAAGAACTGGGCAGCAGTGGGTGTTTAGTTATCAGCTAGTGATAAGTTACAGAGGTGAAATCACTTAATTTACTCAAGAAAGTCTACCTTTGAGAAGACATTTAATTTCATTCTTTTCAGTGGCCTTGCTGGGCATTTTCATTTTCAACTTTTTTTCAAGTTTTTACAATGTCTTTCATCCCAAAAGATCTTCAAGGTCACATCCAGCTACATAAATACCTTCATCTTGGTGTGAGGTTCTGCAGCTATTAAATGATATGTACAAATTACATGACTTCTCAAGGCAGTGAGTTGTATCCTGTAATAATTACTACCAGAATTTGATCAAGCAGATACATTTTTCTTCAAAAGTTTAGATATTCTCTTTCTGGTGTCTTCAAGAGGAGCTTTTACCTGTTGTCTCTGATTAGCAGAGTGACCAGTCAAACTCCTTCAGGCTTTAACGGTTTTATACAGGTCCTAGAAGGACAGTAAACATGGATGTGAGTGTTTTTACTAATGTATATTTCTTTAACCCAGTCAAACAGCTGATCGGACAAAAATGAATCGTGTTCAGTTTTTATGAAACCATACAGGCTTCTCTTGTAGGACAGTTCAGATTCTGTGTGGAACTCAGTTCAGGAAGCCAAATAATTCTCCAATCAGGTGGATCAGACAGCACAGAGTACCCAAGGGATAGCTACTGTTAGCTGTGTCAGCTGTGTGTCTCATATCATATAATTTGTCTGGTTGATAACATATGTGATCAAACTTATATTACTGTTTGGTGATGTAGCATCTTCTAGTAATGCAGTAACCAAGCCTTTTACCCATGAAATATCTTCTGATCTCTGGTACATGTGTATTTTATGTGTTTGTTAAATTCATATAGATAAGACTGTGTTGTCTCTAAAAATCACAGCTAGTCCTCCTGTACGTATTTGTTTGACTAAACAGCTGGATACCAACATACTGAGATATCAAAAACAGATAGAAAGGATTTAAAGGTGTTGCTAAAACTTATTCCATGTTGCATTTTTTAGACTTAAATCTTTATCATGAGATCACTTTCCATCATTATTTGAATGCCATGATGAATATTCCTTATATCCAAATTAAGTTGGCTATCATTTCCATTAGCTTTCTACCTTTCTAACATTGTTATGTAGCATTTTGCTGATTCTGCAGGCTGAAACCATTTGTTTTTGTTTATTCTTTATGATCATACAAGACTTATAGGTTTGAGAGGAAGCTAGAACATAGATCATCAATAATACTGCTTTACTCAAAAAGTTGAGTTTTTCTGGTTAGTAGCATGCAGGCAAGCAGCAGCTTCACAGATTTAGGACTTAGTTTTAAAGCAGAAGATTTTTTGTATTTGTCAGATGAGCAGATTTAATTTGGAAATACAGAAAGTCAATGAATATAGATCTCGAAGACATTTTACCACATTTTTTTAGAAATGTATCTTGAAATACAGTATTTTCCAAGTATCTGATGTGTTATAATACTTCTCATTTTACTGACACAAACAAACGGCCAATATTTTACAGTTTAGAGAAGTAATAGACCTGAGCATCCCTAGAAATTTTTTCTTCATTCAATTTAAGCAGATTTCCTACCCTCAAAATGTCATTCATAGGTTCTGAGTTGCAATTCCCAAAACAGTAAGAAAAACAGAGCCAGAAAAACCATATGTTACACTGTGAACTCACCCCACAGGTCATTGGTTTTCACTCAAGGAACTCAAAAGTCTAATTTTTCTATTCTGTTAGGGAGTATGAGGAAAAGGAATAAGTCTGCAACAGGGTCCAGAAGCCTTTGCAATACAGTCCCCAAAACATGGGTGATTGTGTTAGGAACATAATTATTCTCTTAAAGGTTATAGTAATTACATCTCTAATTTTGTTTGAACGCAGATTAATTCACTCTGCTAAGATCCATGAGAAGAGACAGATCCCTGGAGTTCGTTAAGAACTGTTGGAAGAATTTTAATTGCAAAAAGGTTATGCATAAACCTTTCTTCCTACAGAATAAATAAAATAATGAAGAGTTACTAGAAATTTCCATTCTCGTGTAGGTGGATATCAATTGTTTGCCCCATGAGAGTCACTTTGGTGTGTGTAAATGCAAAAATGATACAAGTTTCCTAAGCAGGTTTTACTGGGTGCATGGAAAGCTGAAAATACCAGTCTCAAACAGCCTAATAAACAAGATGGACATACTGGAATAAAAGAAAGAATATTTTCATGAGCAGCACAACCCAAAAGTACATACTTGAGAAATTAAAATGATAATGCCTATTAGGCAGTCTCATCTTTAAACTGACTATAATCCATAATTAGCTGTTGTCTCAGTATTTCAGTAAATCAGAATAAATATTTCATCATAGACACAACTGTCTCTAGGACTGAAGACTATAACATTTGCCCATGAAAAATAAGAAGAAATTTTTTATAAATAGTATTATTTTCCAGTGACACAGTTAACCCCCTGTGTACTTTTTAAACATTTTCATGGAGACAGAAAATACTGTAAGGAGAGAAAACTAGTCAGCAAGTCTTTAATTTGTTAAATTGACTTAACGTTTTACTTTCTTAAATGAATCTTGGAAATCCCCTGAAAGAGAAACCAGACACTTTGACAGCACAGTTTTAAAGACCTGAGCTATTTAATTTGAAGACCAGCGTGTTTCACGTTGAGCAAAGCCTTGTCTGTAACATTAACTTGTCTTGGGTGATATGAGAGAAATTTTGTCTGCTGATTTGTTTAATTAGTTGCTTTTTCCTTGTGCTTTTTTTCTAGGTGTCCTGCTAGAACAATGACCATACAAAGCTGTTCTTGTTCTGGACAGGGGAAGAAGGACAGGTAGGTCTTTTCTATTACATGAAGAAAAAGGTTTCCCTCTGCAGCAGAAAGTATTTTCCTTTCCCCTTTTAAAAAAGAGTTAACCGGGATACAATCCCTCCCTGCACAGGATTGTATAAAAAAGAATTATACTAATTCTAAAGAATTTCAAGTAGTTCTGCAGATATCCAAGAAACAAAAAAGATACTCCATCACTTAATAACCCTATTCTAATTGGATACCTAATTTGCAACACTGGAGTTGCACAAAGCATGTACAAATAAAACAGCAATTAACCTTTAGTTCTCAGCATTTTTTCTTCTACCCAACATGGGTCAGTTACCATAGAGATTATACCTACGTGATCTGCAGATGTGACTCAAAACCAGCTAGAGTCTTCATCTCAGTATGGCACCAGGATAATTAAAAATCTGCTAAAAGTGAAATGAAAGCTCATCTGAAACACTAAGGAAAAAAAAAGAAAAAACACTTAAAAGGAAAATTGCTGGGGGGTGGGTGGGAAGGACTTTGAAACACTGGCAAAGTAAGTGTTCTTTCATCAAGACAAGATGTCCTGGCCAGAGCCCGACAGCCTCCTCTGGAGGTCAATGAACTGTGAACTTTTAGTGCCTCGTGGTTCAGAGCTCAGCACAGAGCAGGGCCTGGACTATTCACCAGCTGAACTCAGAGTGTTCGGTTCCTTAGAGCTGAACCACACACCAAGGCCATACACTTATTCCATGCAGCAATTATTTTCAGCTGCCTATGTGCAGAGCTCCCTGTAATGGTCCAGGGAGTACACTAAAACCCTAAATTAACTGTTCTAGTCAACACCTTATGAAGAAAACATTAAAATTGGCAGGAATTAGCATCTTGTCCTGATGAGATTTTCTCAAGGGCTTTCCTGCAGTTTCCATAAAAGCCAGAAAAAGAGCAAAACCATTGTGTAAGTGTGCTGTAAGGAATTAAAGAGAAAAGAGAATTCAGGCTTTGATTATCCTAATTTTAGGTAGGATTGCATTTTGGTTACCCCTCCAAAATTATCTATATAAGCATTCATATGATACACTTGCCAGAGAATTTGTATAATGCCTTCAAATGGAACAGCTTTTTGCAGTTTCTTTTAGGCATCATCCGAGAGGCTTTGTTAAAATTTCTTTCTGCAGTGTATTCAAAAGGAAATTTGGCTGCCCAGAGTTCACCATTATGGCATGGATATTTCACTGAGATAAGCAACATGGGCTTCAGAAAGAGAGAAAAGTGCACAGAGTGCTTGGAAAACACACATGGTCTTTTCCTCTGCGTAAGAAATGAAATGAAAAGTACTGTCTGTGTCCCACAGGCTGGATCATATAGTTCATTACCGCAATTTTCTTAGAATCGTTGTCATAAACTTCATGTAGCCTCACTCATGTTAATGCATCACAAAAAGCTTTATAGACTGAAGAACATCTAGAGAATTAAACAAATCCTGCTAACAGTAATAGAAAAAAGTCAATCAAATATAGAGAGAGCCATATAGAAGAGCTGTATGAGTGCATTATGGTACTCTGTATGTACACAGTGTCTTTTAGCTGACAATTGCAGCTTTCAATGGTCTGGGACTCTGAGGTAGGGACACCTCCTTTCTTTCTTTCATCTCAAAATAACTCGGTCAGAAACACAATCCGCATTACCTGTTACAGCCAGTGCTTCTAACTAATGTACTGCATTACCTTGAAGTTAAAGCAGAAGAGAGAAGAAAAAAAGACCAGAAGAGATAAAAGCATAGAGAAAGCAGGGGATTTTTACCTGAAATATGAGCAAAGTTATTGATTAGGTAGAAGTACAAAGCAGAATCTTAGAGAAAAAGCCTGATGTAGTTTGCTTTCATGGGGAGAAGATGAGAAAAAAGTGCACCATAACTCCCAGAACTCCAGAAATGTTAATTGGTATCTGGAGGAGCAGGAATCAGTGGGATACCCCTGCAACAACCCAGAACTTGGGTGATTTGCTTTGAGCAAGTAGTTGCAGCAACCCAGAAAGCAATACGGAAGGACTGGTTACATGGAGCCTAATGCATCCTTCCTGGCTTTATCTCTAGGATTACGGTGATACAAATTATTATGAATTACTGTTTGTACTGTACTCGGGCCATGTAAGTCACTACTTCTTTGTAAGTCACATGCATTATTAATGGTATCATCCTCATGAAACCAAACATCTTTATTCTACTGGGCAAAGCCTGTAGAAGTTAACAACCGAAACAGAGCAGTATTTCTGTAACAGAACAATGCCATTCTTCTCTTTGAAATGAGGCCAGGTAGTAATCCCAGATGAAGCTGAAGTACATGACATGGGAGGTTGAATATCGCTCATGCTACCATGCCATGTTTGTGTGCAAGAGAGACAGAAAGTGCCATTACCTCCACTTGTGCATGAAATCCTATTCAGAATGTTTCGCTGATACGGACAGGAAGGGTAAACCTGCTACCTGGGATTGCTCAATGAACATTGTAATTAGCAGCACCAATTAACTAATTGTTAACCTGACAGGAGACAGTGCAGAAGCAGCCAGCCTGCCTGCCTGTGTTGTCCTGAATTCTTTTTTAAAGCCAGGAGTCTTGCTACATATTAGGATTTTTCCTTGCAGTTGGAAAGTCATGGTTAAATATTTTTTCCTAATGCATCTATCTTAAATGGAATACCTCCACTGCCTTAAACAATTTCCAACAGAGTAATCAGAAATTAGCATTTTACCAGCGTTGACAACACTTCTGATCACAAGTAGATTTTTTTCTTCCTATCTCCTACTTTCCCCCAGAGGAAAATTTTAAAAATTTTTAAAAATTTAAAAAAAAAAATCCAGAAAAAAACCCTAACCAAACAAACAACTAAACAAAAACACAACAACCCAAAGGAAATTGAGATCCTAAGGGTCAAACTTTTAGATCAAGAGGAAATTTTAGAAAGAACAGACCAGACAGAGGTCCAGTATCCTGAAAGTGACTATAGCTTTTAAGGGCAAGAGGATGATAGTTCCAGATCATGAAAACAGTTGGTATGAAGTTACAGTCCTGCAATAGGTGGCACAGAAGGAAGTGTTGATCCACACATCACCACGGAAAAGCCGGCAGTCTCTGACCCTACCGCTAATAGACTAATTGCAGGATGGCACTGAGCCCCTACTGCTGCCCCATGACTGAGCCCAGCCTGCTGCTGGGGGACCTGCTGCAGAATTTCCTAGGCCCTCTGATCTTTGATGCTTCTTGGAGCAGGGTCCAAATTTTATAAATGCATTGTAAATGTAAATGCTTGTCAGCATTCTTGAAACAGATGGTTTTACTTTAACTACAGCTAACCACAAGCAAATTTCAAAGCAGCTACTGCCATAAGATGTAGTAATCTGGACCTTTGCCATGAAGGAATTGAAGGAACCAAAACTTTATGAGAAAGTCATTTGAGTTTCCACCTTACTTTCTCCAGATATTTAGCAAAACTAAGATCTATTTCTGAATTAATAAATTATAAAATACTGGTTGAAATAAGGAGACGCAGCAATGTTAGCTAGAATTAAATATTTTCTCATTTCTTTTCAGTCCCTAAGCATTTCTCCCTTAAATTTTACTCAGACACGCTCTAGTCAATCGATTAGCAGAACTGTGCTCCTCCACAACTTGGCTTTTTAGTCCACAGCCACCCCCCACTGTTCTACTCAACTCTTCACAGCTGCTTCCCATGCTCCAGGCACCACATCCCTCCCAAAGGGCTGACAGCTTTAGCAGTGTGGACATCTGGGGCTGAAAGAGTTGTGCTTCTTGATAAGCCAACAGACCTTCAGCACTTCTGTGAGGTATTCCAGTGGGTTTGAAGTCCCTGTATTCATGTCACACAAAAGAATGCATCTTTTCTCCAAAAACACTTGCAAGCAGAGGAGGAAGATGTATAACATTGAGAAGGAAAGAAAAATTAAAATTCAGTCTATGTAATGCTAATTCAAATCTCTCACACAGCTTATTTAGATTATTTCTGACTTGCTAACACTATGAAATGGGATGGTCTAGCATTAAGTTTACATTTGGCAGACATTCAGTGGCACAAAGGACTAAAATCACCATCCCAGATTCTGATATTCCAAATCTAGTTCTAGCTATATGGCAGGGATATTTGTAGTCTGCAGAATTCAGTGTAGCAGACAAAACCTTAGCTGGCTTTAAAAAACTACCTTAGGTACCAAAAATAACTTAGCTATGGCAACAGAGGTGTCCATTTAGCTTAATTTAAACTTCACCCAAGCAATCTTTGCTGCATTAGGATGACTCTTTCCGATGCAGCACTTACAGAAAAAACCTTGACATTTGCGGTCTCAGGAAATAGGTCCAAGGAGAGCTAGAACAAAACACACATTGAAGAGTCCTGATTAGGCAAGATTTTGCATCTAAACTGATGGATCCACAGGCTGTTGGTGAGAAATCACTCACTCATATCCTCTACAGCAGCCACCACCTGCAGCCCAGCTCCCACTGGCTGGGGCTCTCTGCCTTTGTAAAGTCAGGCAATAATGGGACATGGCCTATGCCACAACCCCTCTTGATCACCTTAACTTCTGATTCCTGATCCACCTCCTGCACCTACCTAAAACAATTCCAGGTTCCACCACAATCTGACCATCATGTAATTGTCTCTGAGGTTTCACTTGGTGTTCTACTGGTTTGTTCAGCAGCAGCCATTCCTGTTCTTAATGTCAACAAGCCTCAGTCTGAACATATGATATTTTCATTGAATCATGAAAACAAGCTGACACAAGACAATTCCTTTGGTGGCACTTACACTGGAGATTTGTTCTTCTGAAGGGCTACATGGCGTGAATAGCCCATCTCCGTCAGCAGGGGTTTTTTAGGCATCCTGGCAGGATGCTTCCTCTGACTGCTTTAAGCTCTGCTGTACCTGAACTGACAAATTGAGAATCTGAGTCTTCAAGGATATCAAGAAAAGCTAGCACCTTCAACTGGCATCAAATTTTCTCAAAGTACTATAAACAGATGTCTTTTGTTTGACTTGTTCTTAGGGGTAAGATGACATCAATGAGTTTTACAGAGGTTAGAATTCTCTTATCTACCCTTCAGTATCACTAGATGTCCAATATTAGAAATTTCTATTAGGGAATGCACATCGCCATGTTATCTGATTTTTACCCCACAATAACAATAAAACAAAAATCTAGACCACCTAACTATGTGCCAAGAGCACGTCGCTACTTATCTTTTCTATTTTACCGTGTAAGCCTGAGATTCTTTCATTGCCTAAAGTACTTTTTACAGCTTATCTAGCTTCAAATGTGCTTTGAAATACAAACCTACGGCTTTGCAATAATGACACTTTCACATCTTCTGATCACTTTTGGGAAATCAAAACTGAAAAGCGTATTTGAATGGCAACTTTGGGTCACGTGCCCATGCAGTGGAATTCTTAGGTGAGGCTTCAGGATGTTGAAAGGCACAACAAAGACAGAGGAGCTGTTCCATTTTGTAAGATGTACTTGGAGGACAAGAAAGTTTGAAATGGCATAACACAGTTATTCAAGGATAAACTGTTATATAAGAAAGAAGCTTTAGGAAGGAGAAGCAGCAAAATTTTATACAAAAGGCTAAGAAGGGATAGAAATTTTTCCAAGTTTTTCTCTGCATTCTGAGCATATCAGATCAACAGATCACAAGGCATCATGGACAATGGAGACTTTTATTCTTCATCCCTACTTAGAAAAGGCATTTTTTATTTTTCCAGGATTGCACAGCTATTGTGCATAAGAACTTAGCAAAGAATCCATAGCATGATGAAGGAGCTAGGAGCACATTTTCCTGACTCCAAATATGTACTTCTCTAGGTCTCTCTCCATTTTTTCCAAAGCCTGTTTCCTGAAAACATCAGCTGCTTGCTGGGAAGCAGCAAAAATTAAAGTTGAAATAATTGATGTGTTTCAGAGAACTTTTTTGGGGGTTCATACAATTAAAGTCAGATTCTTCTGAAAGTATTTCAAGATGTTCTAAGTACAAGCTGCCAAATCTAATAGATGATGAATGCTGGTTAAATAACATAGATATTTAAGTACTGAACATCTTCAGGTAATCAGCATTTAAACTTCCATTCATGGCTTGATTGCAAAGCAAAAAACATTTGCATTTTTAAGTGGAAAAATGAATGGCATCCTTTGTAACTAACCTCCTCATTAAGTTTTCCTCCTTCTTCCTTTGGACTTCCCAGTTCACTAGTTTACGCTGAGTTAAGCTTACAGTGCAGCACAGTTGAACAGTCTGTATTTTCATCATCTTCCATTGGAACTCTCAAGGTCAATCTACTAATCAGTTCATTTTTCTCAGAGATCCACAAGGGTTGATTACCCCAAGGGCATCACTAATTAATATTCAGGTTTGAAATAGAAGACAGTTAAGTTTGATGCTAATTAAAGCTGGAAAGTTTCATCCCCAGAAGCCCACAATGAAATCAGTTTTAGTGTAAGAATGTGTTTTGCACCACCTACTTCTTTCACTTTTACTATTTCAGAAATTCCTTCTAGAATCAAATGTGCCAGACCTCTCTTCTGTCCAGTTTAATGGTCTGAGACATATTTGTTTAGCTTTAAAAATCACTGCTATTATTTCAGAGGTCATCAGACACCTTACACATCTTCATGCAGTCTGGAGGGACATTTGTAAACATCCAGCAGTTTCCACACCTTAAATTATTCACAGAACACACAGTCTGCTTCATCTGCAACCCTGCCTTTCACAGGAGATCTTAGTGGGCATGAGGGTGTTTGGAGGATGAGAGAACTTTTCTTTGACCTCACCCAAGGAAAGCTGGTTATGACATCCCTGATACACATACAAAGTTCACTGAAGACCTCTCCTAAATCCTGCAAAATCAGTGGGAAGAATGCTACCTATTCAAAAGGGCTTCAGCTCACATTTTACAAAGACATGAAAAATTGAAGTTTTATGTGTTGCTAATGCATATTGATATTTTTAGATATCTTTACCTTACGGAGTTCCTGCCATTTCTCATTTACCCCCAGATGCACAGAATAATTAGTCTCGATACACTTCAGGAACTATCAATAGCCTATTAACTTGTCATTTCCAGATTTATACGTAGGGCACTGCATCATCCTCAGTGTCACTGACATTTGATGTCATGCTATTTTCTTTTCTTGATAAGGCCAGGGTCTCTGAGGGACAAAGGATTGGAAGTAATGTGCTGCACCCATTAAAATTAATTGCATGCAAACATTAGAAGCCAGACACCCATTTCAATCATGAAATATGGATAAGGATTTGCTGAAAGCCATTTATATTAAATTACTTTTATGATAATATTTAACTTTTTGGTATTAAATATTTAGTGCCCTTTTCCTTCCCCAATACAATGCACCTTAAAGCTCTCATATTTTTGACAGAACTACAGAAAGTTGAATAGGCTGACTATTACCTTTAATGCTCATCTGTGAACCAGAGATGGACAAATAAGTCAGAGCTATTAGCACCTGCATGACGCAGCACTGGACTCAGTGGTAACATGTTGTGGCCAAATGCAGAACGTAAGAGTTCAGAGACAGATCCAGTCTCACTTTCATATTACAGCCAAGAAGAAGCCAAGATAAAGCTTGGTGCCACAACAGCAGCACCATTTAGCTCAACTGGGAGCTCTTACCATAGTAGAATCAGGATTGCCCCCTGCCCTGCCCCTTACAGAAAAAAACCCTTTTCCTCATTGCTTTTTTTGTTTGTGTTCCACAGTAATTCAGAGGAGAAAGGAAAACCAAATCATCAAAACAATTGTGCATCTTGACCCTGCTTCTCTTTTCAATTTAGGTAAACTTGGTATTGACTTCATCTTCCCGGGTAGATAACACAGGAGCTCTCTGTGTACCATCTGCTTCTGTTCCTGATGATCAAAACCAATAGCTCAGATTATGTTTCACTAACAGCAAAAGAGATGCTTCAGCTGCTCATAAGGGAAAGACCAGACTAGGATCAGCATTTATGGCCTTGAAATATTCTCCTCTGAACAGCCTGGAGTGACAATATGATGCACAGAGAAGCACCCAGCTGCTGGTTGTGATCAAAAGCTCAAGCGAAGGACCATGCAAATAAATCCCATCTTATCGCTGGCAGTATCAAAAATTATAGAAGGCACATTCCCTGCTCTACGCAGAGGTGCTTATTCCTGAGGATGAAGAGAAATTAATCACAGGAACATTAACTGACCAGGGAAGTTGATGGTACTTGCCCTCTTGCTAAAGAAGTACATTTGACTAGGTGGCTGAAAAGTTGGCCAGAGCGATTTAATCATGCCTGTGGCAAATATTTCATGTAATCCATAAGCGTCTATGTGTAATTCACATTTAATTTCACTTAAATGCAAAAATACTCTATATTGTTGAATTAGTTCCTCCCCCACTCACTCACACTGAAATGGGCTGTCAGGTTTCTTCCTCTTCTCTCCAAAGATAAAGCAAAGCTGGATATAGCTCTAAAGAGCATTGCAGTACATTTTTGGAAGTATTCATCATGTTTCTTCATTTGCTCAAGTGCTTCAAGGAGAGTTTAGACTTGCACATAAAGATCAGTCATTGTCAGTGATAATCAGAAGAGCAGCTCTGTTTCTTTTCTCTGCATTCAGCCAAACTCATGGATGAAAAACAGGTGCTTGAAGTTGAATTCAAGCAAGTTAGGCCAACTGGCAGAGTGCACTGCCCATGGAGTTGGCAGCTCTGGTGCAGGTACCCAAGGCTACTGATATAAAAGCCCATTTGGTCAATGCTGCGCATAAATAGGGTTCCTCAGCTTTCAATGGCAAACTCTCACAGTGCTTCATAGGAAAATCCAGCTAGGGAAGAAAGTTACAGAACATTAGTTCAGCTACAGGGGTTATGGCAAATGCACCTACCAGTCTTCAGCTCCGTACATGAGCTTCCCATAGGACGTGAAATTAAGTTCTTAGTCTCAGTCTCTATCCTCAACATGTTCAATGGCTTGAGGCCAAAATAAGCTAGAAGCTAGGCACCCAGAAAATGAGAAACACACACATGCTGTGTTTAAAAAAAAAAAAAAAGCTTTAAATTACTTGCCAACTTCCTAATAGAAATCTCCTACGAAGATTTTTTTTCACAATAGATAAAGAAATGGAGAAGCAAGCATAACATCTATGTCTGTAATATGTCAGGCAGCTGCCAACTCACAAGAATTTCCTTTTCTTCCTGACACTCCTTGTCTTATTGGCTGCACACTGTTTAACATCTCCGACACACAGCAAAGGCATCTCACATGAAATGATTTCACGCCCTGTGTAAGGCTGACTCTCAGTCCACAAGCAGGGCCCATGCTGTGCTGCGAATGAGGCTCCATACGAAAAGGTACCACTGCTGCATCATCAAAGCACACACTGTGAGGCATAAAAGGACAGCTACGATTACAAGGGCGAGTTTGGTCATATCTGCATTTCTTGCTCAGGCTAAAACCCCATTACCCAAGCTGTCTTACTTATATTGGCAGATGGTGTAATGACCTAGAGGGAGAAGGTGAGCAAACACATCACAGTGTGCAAATCCACTAGCTTGGGCCTGAGTGCCACCTAGGCCCCTGAGCTAGTATAAAAACATAACCTTTCTTGATACAACATTTACTGGGTTTTGGTTAGGGGAATTCACACTCTTAATGTTATTTCTGTTTTGTGTGAAGCTTTTCTCAAAAGATGCAACCCAAGAGTGTGAGCTGAAAAGCAAGTTCTCACTGGTTTCTGTGCAGACAAGGCCAGATCTCCTATGAGTCTGGTGATCCCTCAAGAATGTCAATCTGCTCCTTAGAACCTTGACTCAATCCATAAAATCATTATTCTCTTGTCCTGCTTGAAGAGGTGCCTCTTCAAGCACAGCATAGAGTGTTGTAAAAACCCTATTTGATGGAAATGCTTAAAATTTAGCTTGGAGAGTACAAACTCTGAATGCTGCTGATGGGCAGGATCAGAGCTTCCTGTTCCTCATGTCCTCCATTCCCTATGTTTTTGTTTGTACCACCTCTGTGGTGTGTCAGTGTGTTCACAGAGCAGCAACCAGAAAATGGCGTGGGCTCTTGGGAGTCTACAAATTCTTACCACAGAAATAGCAGGTAAAAATTATGCCTCTGCATACACTGGGGCAACTGAGTCCAGGAGATTTATCCATAGAGGAAAAAGGTAGTACATTGCCTGGCCATGTAAGAGTTGTCTATTAAACTGACAGCACGTTAAAAATAATGAGAGGTTGTTTGTTCAAAACTGGAATTTATTATGAGCATCTTGTTTACATCCAGTAGCATGGGTCTAGATGTTGAACTGCCTTTCAGCCTGCTGCAAGTGAGAGATAGCAATCCTCCTGCCCTAGGCTTCATTCTCCGAACCCTCATGTTAGGCTCAGCTCTTCTGCCCAGGCTCTGCCAGATCCTAGCAGCTTCTTAACTCTGCTGCTGCATGCTATTTCCTCACTGGATGAGTGCAAGGGTGCTGTAATTCCCCAGTGCTAGGCTGTTAGTGACCAAGGTCAGGCTTGAGAGCAAACGATCCGGTGTATGCTCAGCGCTTGTGAATGCACAACCTGTGCTTGTAAGGTAGCAAGTGACTTTGGCTGAGTGGCACATCTTGGCAGAAGGAACGCCAGTCATTGGAGGCCAGTGACATTTTGCCTGCCACTATCTACAGATGCTCACTCGTTACGAGTACATGTTGCACTTGTCTCATGCTTTTTAGCAATCAGCCCTTTTCTCAGATTTAGGTGAAATGGTCTGAAAAGGGAAAAAGGTTCATGGTGTGGGAGCAGCAGTTTAAGAAGTGGTTTTGATGCCTGCCCAAACAGCCATTAGAGGCAATAGAAGTGCCAATCCAGAGCTGGCAGAGTATTTCAAGTGCTTTGAGTGCACAAAACTGTGATGGAAGTGACAATCAGATGATGCTCCAATCATCTTTCCTCATTGGAAAAAGCTTAAATGCACAGTCATTTTCAAGAAGATAAAACTGGTCTAGAGAAAAAGGTTTTGTTTGAGGGCTTGAGTGGTGTACTGAACAAGTCAAAACATATTTTAAAGCAATTGTTCACAGCCAGTGCTTGTATTAGAAATTTCCAGGAGAAAATGAAGCGTATCAGGAAGGCGGAAAGCATTAAAAGCATAGACATGACTTTAAACCTCTCTTGAGAAAATAAAGCAAACTTCCAAAGAGTTTCATACCCAGCATAATTCTATCTTTTCATGAAAACTAACCCCTAAATCATTTTGGTTACCTCAGTCTCCAGAAATGGATGAGAAAGAATTTTAATTCTCAAAATAAAATCATGCTTTCTAATCAGCCTACAAAAATTTCAGACCCTAATGTTTTTAACACTATCATGTTAGTGTTTCTAAAACACATCACAATTGGACTTGGTTGTCCTGAAAGACTAGTTCTTCAGATTGTCTCATCAAACAAGGGCCTTCTAAAACTGTTTCTGTTCTTCTGTTGACTCTGGCAAGGTGTTCCTGAAACTGCTGCCATCTCCACTGAGGTTGTCCAGTTATCGCTGTGGGGCCTTCTCCAGTGAATGGCAAAGGAGTAGATGTCCCCACATATCCTTTATCTGTGTTGCTATAGGCACAGCTGTGGATGGAGCACACAGCAGGGACAGGAAGGTTCTCACTTGATTTAATACATCATTTTTATGGGCAGAAAAATATTCTCATGTAAAAATGCCTTTGGCAGAACCTCACCCTGCAATGCCAGTCCTCTTTTCCATCCCCTCACATCTCAAACAGCTGTGGTGCTTGCTCCAGTGTTTCTCTAATGCCAAAAATGTTTGTTCATATCAGAGAGATTTTAGGGATGCAAGCAAGTGTGTGTGTGTTTGTGTAATGATTTTTAAATATCTTCCCCACTGTCAGTGGAAAGGGACTCAGAAAAATAGATCCAGAATGTCTGGATGACTGGTGAATTAGTCAGCTTTAAGGAAAAAATAACTGCTAGAAATTCTCTTCTTTAACACTCCACAGACCTCTCCTTCCCATCCTATGTCACCAAAATATGCTTAATTGATCACGCTGAAACTTTGCAGAATAGTAGGTGCTCATTCTACAGATTTAATAAATTACAAGCCAGATCCAACGGAGTACGGGTCTTGTGATGTCAGACATGAATTGCTGCAAAAGCACATGATAGATCTGGGCTGTTCTGCAATCATTGTTTTCCCAGAACACAGGCCAAGAACTCGAGTTAAATGGCCAACCATGGCAGTAGTGAAATAAGAGTTTGTCAGAATCAGTAGAGATTGAGCTGAGCTCAATAAAATACATTTTATGGCTTCAAGCAATAGCCCAGTTCAGAAAAAAAGTCTGCACTTATTCAGCAAAGTACTTGTATTATTGCTAGCGAATTTTGAAAAAATAAACATCACAGAACTGCCTGAGTCTCTCTGGTTGTCCACTGCTGAACTGGGTTCTTAGTCATATAAGTCAAGGCAAAGTACTAATGACCTTAATCCAAGGAAGCACTCAATCACATTCCTAATTTTGGTTTTGGAACTAGTCCCATTGGAATCCATTGCATAGACCCGATACTTAAAGGTACACATAGGTCTAAGAACTTTCCTGCCTAAATCTTTCAAATGAGGGGCTAATATTTATAAAAAGGGGGGAAACTGAATAAAAGCATAAAGTGATCCATACCAGACAAAAATGGAGAGCAACAGTGCAATTGCAAAATATTTCTAATTATGGGAGAAGATGCAGGGGCACTAAAAGGGATGCAACTAAAAGCTCTAGATACAGACATTAGATGTTGTACATGAACTGCAATACTCAGTAACAATGTAGCCAAGAACAGCTTTCCCCAAAAGCTCGGACACAATATTGCCACTGAGGAAATTAATTTAATTTGATTAATAAGAGTGTGAAGGTCCCCTTGCAAACCTGACTACTCACATACACACAAATGCAATTATTTTGTGTTTAAATGACAGGAGAAATTTGTGTGTGAAATTAGCAAGGAGAAGAGCTATTGCAAAGCAAACAAATAACATGGGAAAGAGCTAACTGCACAGCCAATGCAGCAAAGATCCTGTGTTCTGTCTATGACTCAAGGAATGAAATAGAAAAGTTAAGAGCTCACACCATGAGCTCCCAGCAGTGTGACTGTTTATGTGCAACAAAAGGACTAAATAAATACAAGGAAATGGGGAGAAAAAAGTTCCATCAGCAATTTTTAACCATATGGTTTTTAAAGGAATTACCTCTCACAGAGCTTTAGCTCCACTTACTGGCTGTAAATTAAATTCCTCATATATAGTTGAAGGACAGCTCCCAAATAATTTTTTCTGCCTTCAGTCTGATCTCCCTTCCCGTCCCTCTGAGCCCCCCTGACTGACCTTGGTGCAGCTTAAATCTGAGGCACAGCAGTCAGAAGAAATTCGGTGAACTCTGCATGACTGGCCACACCAGCCTCCACCACATTTCTGGTGCTCTGAACTCCCCCAGGCTGCCCAGCCGCTAGGAGTGGGTCCACACCTTGAAAGGCTAAAAGGGACACCAGGATCTGGACAAGGCAGAATGAATGCAATTGTGATTCATGAAGCAGAGAGATCATGTACAAGTCTTCATACAGTTGCAAGGTATGAGTATTTATCTGCATGAAGCAGCGGCCCTGCCACCTCACTACCATGTCTTTTTAAACCTACTACAAAGGGTGCCTGCCTCATATCACAGAGCAATGGAGACTGCTATGCTTATCTGGCTCGGCTCTTCCTCGGCATCACAACTGGATTTGCAGATTGAGTTACCTTAATCCTCCTCTTTTTTATCATAGAGTGCCTGTGGAGCATGTGAGCACATACGCTTAGGAAGACCAAGAAATGCCAAACATAAGATGAACTACAGTGTCCAAACGTGGGTGTGGAAACAGCTGGAATTCACTGAGTTACCCATGCACTAAGGCAAATGGCAAATGGTGGACTCTGTAGGAATAGGTACAACAGTGCCTAATCAGAGAAGAGCAGGACAGCCCGAACTTATACCAGCAATATTCCAGGGATCCCAGCAGTTACCCATTCAGGCATGGGGAAGCACACATGATCCAAAGAGCTACAGAGGACCTCACTAGCAGAAGGAAGAAAAATTCCGTCCAAACTAGGAAGCACAGGACATGCTGTCAGTGGTCTGTATAAGGGCATTCCATTACCCTAATTGAGTCTAAACAGCAAATGGCAAAAACTGTTTTACAGAGAAAGAAAGCAATCAAAGCTGGACTCTGAAAGCCGTGAGACAAATGTCTGCCAAAAAACCAACACATTCATGATACCTGCAATATCAGACCATCATCAAGAAGGGAAACAATGTTCTCTGCCAATCCCCTGTTCTTCAGTACTGCTGATTCTGGACATGTGAATAGCTTCACAGCTGCCAATTTTCACAAACTTTTGCTGACCTTCAGCAGAATGAAACAGACTGGGGATTTCCCTACATGTTTCCTAGCCATGCCCCAATTCTTCTGGGAGGAATCCCAGGGGTGTGAGTTAACCACCTGCTGTTGCTGTTGCTCACAGCCATGTACTTCATCCAAGCGCCTGATGCCTGTTGCAATGTGACAGATTGTGGGGGTACATGCAAGCAGTGGGTAAGGCAGAAGCACAGGTGGCAAAAAACACTGTTTCTGTGATCACTCTGAGTCTGCAGGGAGTCAAGGCTACCCCTTGACCTGCTCATTTGAGGCATAAAACAGTGCAGCACAACTACACTAGCAAAGCAGTCGTCTTTAGGTCAGAGTTAACTGAACCCAACATGAATTTCAGCTTATTTTTCTAGTGTAGAAAAGCCCAAAGGCATAATGCAAAGTAACACACATTAAGAGGGACTACCTTAGAAAGGTTACCTCTTCATTTAATCATACATTTCATTTATTGCTCAATTAACATACCTCATGCATTTTCATCCCTCTATTACAGCTGCAGTATCTTTAGACCTGGAGCTGTACAGCTCCTTGAAAGGCATTTACTGTTCTCTACTCAGATAGGTAAATCATTTTCTTTAGTACAGGCTGTCAGCATCTATCCTTTCAAAGGAGATGATAATTTCTGTGGTATTTTATGAATGCCAGGTATGTACTACAGCAAAAGCACCCTTTTTTCTCTCCTCAGCTCCCTGTCTGCGCCAGGCTTGGAGATCTGCCAATCTGTGTGAAGGTTCAGGACCAAAGATGACAGCACAGGATCCCCATCACTAAAGCCTGCTGCTCATCAGGGTCCTTAGTCTCTATACACCAGGTAACACCTAACTTGTCTGTCATGTCCATGAGTAAGAAATTCAATACAACAGTTTAGAAATTCAGAAGGAATAATCAGGAACTTCATAAGTAGACTGTGTCTCTAACAGATGAAATTAGCACAGGGTGGAGGTTTTTCTTCATTCATGCAACAGCTTTCCATCATGACTGTATTGCACCATACATCAGAGCACACACATGCAAAGAGCTCTCTGGCACTACAGTCCAGCCCAGGCCCAGAGACAATTACCTACAACTTGCACAGAGCTTCTTGCTAAGCTGATCACACTGCTTTCAGGACAAAAAACAGTATCTCCAGGCAGTTACTGCCATACCAATGTGTCACAGCTAACTGAGTGGGCATGCAGAGACCTAAGTCCCATGCTCAGAAACTCAATGAAAAGCATTTGTAAGACAAGTGAGTCACAGTTTTTGTGCAAAGTGGATTCTATATACATAGACTGGGTTTAGCGCATCTCTCTTTTGCCTCTCCAGATGAAGCCCACACAACATTTCACATCCTTTACTAGTTCATACACAGAACAACTGGTACCTTCATTGTCTGTCACTGTAAGTGCCTGAATCTTAAAAGCAGTGTTGCAGAAAAGATGAACTGGTTTTGAAACAGGAATACTGTGTGTCCATCCTTTGGGACCATCCATATGTACATACCTTCCATATCTTTATTCCATATCTCAGAAACCGCATTTTAAGCAATGAATGTACACTGGTGTAAAGCTACTTTGCACAAGAAACTGCGATGTTCAGGCTTACAAGACCATTTGACTCCGTTGATAAAGCTGAGATGCTCCTGTTTTTGAGAATGGGAAAGCAAGTTCAGCCTCCCCTGGCTCCATACACAGAGCTCTGTGTCTCTATGACAAGGCCTATGTCTTATGGCATTTCCCAGTATGGGGCACAGAGGGTTTATGCTGCTACCTCCACCAGCAGGAATCATTCACAACAAAAGCCAGGAGAAAAAACACAGTCACAAGAGCTTTTGTAATTGAAATACATTGCCATAAAGAACAAGGAGAAAAAACTTTGAAACTGAAAAAGACTTTTCTTACCCAGAAATCTTTATCCATTTAGTATAAAGCCTCAGGAATGAAATACAATCATCTACAATATTATCACAAACTGCTGAGTTATCTAAAATAGACATTAAAAATTCACCCTGCCATGTGACAAAATATCATTAACTTCCTGATCTTTGGAGCAGCCAATTTCTTCAAGGGATATCTAATATTAAAGCATACCATACCTTCTTTCAGCTAAAGTGGCTCTGTACAAAATTTAAAAAATGAAAAAAAAATAAACCAAAACCAACCCACAAAAAACCCCACGCAGGTCTTTTATTAATCATGAAAGCTGAACACTGCAACTGAAATTTTTTGTCTTCTCGTACTTCTGAAATTGAATAATTACACACAAAGAGAGCTTCATCAAGAAACTGTCTGTCAGTTTTAAGGTTGGTTTTTGTTTTTGCTTCTTTCCTCTTCCTTCTCTATACATCTATTCTGGTGTTTCAGACAAAGTTAATAGTCATGAAAGTGTACCTACTACTCAGAGAACCCTCAGGAATAAATGGATACTCATATCCATTTACACCTAGGTGAAAATGAGTGGAATAGACTGCAGGATACATAGTTTACAACTTGCGTGTAATTATTTAGAGTGGGTTTCTTCTTGTTAGGAAATTGAACGCAACGTCTTTTTATTGTTTAAGTCCTACAAACAGTATTGAAATGGTGGTGCTGTATTAAAACAGTATTAGAAGAGGCCTGAGGAGGAGCTGACCAAGTGCACCATTGTTCATTCCAAGCAGTGAGCCTTGTCTAAAACCAAATGGTCCATTAGCTCAATGGCAAATTCAGAGATTCGTAAAGACTAGGGGATTAAAAATCAATTTAACACTTAATCATAGATTTGAAAATAATTCTTACTAGGTCCTGAGTTTGATAGTCTTGAAAGACAGTGGGGGAATAGGAGGTGGACTGTCAAGAGTCACAAACCATTTCTACTTGCTGAACATGAAAAGAAAAATGCCTATGGAAAAATAGTGGCAGAAGTATTGGAATATCCCTTCAAAAACAGGTAAAGATCAAAAGATCATGGAAAAAGATTTACATTTCATCTTTTGTCCAAAAGATGCATTCCACTGCAGTGAAGGCAACAAATTTTGGAGTCTACCTTCTTTCCATGGGATTTGTTGCCTGCTCCTCCGCCCCAGCATCATAGACATCACTGCTGTTTACCCAGCACACCCACTTCTTCCATGAAACAAGGTGACTTACAAAAATAGAAGGGAGGAAAAAGAACTTTGTATGAATTTGGGGTCACTGTTCCACGAAGATTGATAAAAAATGTCATTATTTGAAAGGAAGCTTGGTTTGTCTTCATGATTATTGCTAATGCAGAAAAGAAAGTGGGATGTAGAGAAAATAACCAAGAACAGGGAAACAAATCAGGACATGTATCTCTCCTATTCCTTAAAAAAAAAAAAAGTCTTTAAAAACTCTAAGTGTATAGACAATTCAGACTTCTGAAAACTTAAATGCCAGTATAAGGTGCTGTTGTGCACTGGCCCATTTTATGCTCTAGGCACCTGCAAATATCACTTTGTTTAAGGAAGTTTAATGAACACACTATTTAGACACCTAAGAGGTCTATAAATCACAAGCACATAAAATAATCCCATAGCACGGCTGCCAGATGATCCATGTTATGAACTGAATGAAACTTTAGATCAAATTTGCAAACATACTGTTTTCATGGCCTCCTCCTCCCCAGCATGATATTAGGTGATATTCATTAAAACTGGCGATGCAGTTGAAGTAAAGGGAAGAATGCAGAGGTAGTTCAAAGGGAGGATTCAAACAGCTCAGAAGTTGGCAGCAAGCACGAATGGGCCATCCTCATATCCTGCCTGACAACGCAGTTTGCAGCAGTCTTGTCACAGCCATGCTGCAGCACCAGGAGTGCTGTCAACTGAATGTGAAAGCTTTTTCCTTTCTCACTTCTTAGCCATACTTAAGAGTTACTGTGTAGCTCTCCCTCCTCCAGGCTGAGATCTGACAGCCAAAGTAGGGCTATTGAATGAATCTCACTTTTCCCTCTACTTAAGTCTCGAGTTCTTCTGCCATGACAATGGGACTTGAGTGATACCTAAAGCTTGCAGTAGCTCTCTGCAAAAGAATAAATTTCATTCTTTAGTACTATATACTTTTAAAGTGACTGATTTCGCCATTCATCCAGGAAACCTGTTACAGAAATATTAACATTGGAAATATTCATGTTGGTATAAATGAGATGTGAATGGAAATGTGGGTATACAAAAGCACCAGAAAAAGAATGTCAGAGCAAGTGTCAAAGGATTGGTGAGTGTTAATTGCCACAGAACACCATATCTGTGATTTTATGCAAACGGCCAAAGAAAGGAAGAAAAAACCTAAACATAAGGTGAAAGTGGAGAACAGTGCTGGAGCCATGGAATACACAGATAAGGAAAAAGTGAAATTCATGAGTTTTATCTAAAACATATATGGAGACAAGAAAAATACAAGGCAACAGTTACAACTACCTGGAACTCTACACAGAGGCATGTGTATTCTCATATTCTTTATTTTTAACTACAATAAGCTACCACTGCAGAACGATTCCAGAATGAATGTGTATATATTTCCTACCTTTCTCATAATAAGTAATTTTCTTCATCCCTTTATTATCTGATCTCATTCTAGCTTACAGGCATCCTTTCTTTCTGGGATGTCAAACAGTGAAAGTTATATTTCCAGAGATCCTTCTGTGTACACCCTTTTCAAAAACTGGACCTTCTGATCCACATGTGTAGTGGCTATTTGTTGTGTGAGTCTTAAGTACATAAGCAGTTTGCAGCACACAGAGCAGCAGACTTTGCTGGTTGCAGCAGGATGCTCTGCCTTGGAATGTGGTCCAACAAGTCAGACAATACCCTGTTTACAAGGCTATCAGTGGTGGACTGAGAGGGAGTGTCACGCTGGGTTTGGTGCTGAACTATGCTAAAACCAATCTGATGCATCAACTCGCAATTAACATCCTGAGAGTGAAGCAAAGATTTGGCAGATGAAGTGCCAGGCTGACCTGGAGATACATGACTGGCAGTCATATCACTTTACACCATAAAAGTCCAGGCCACTTTCATATGAAAGGTTCTTCCAAAATATACCTTCTTGGGGCATGTGTATGAAGTTTTCTGCCTTGAAGTAGGGACACCCCTTCAATGATACTCCTCAAAGTTGAGTGAAAGAGATCTGCCCAAGAGCATTGGTATAGTGAGGTACATCAATCTCTGCTTAGTAATTGTTTCTCTTTTTTAACTTTAATATAATTGCTTTAATATAGTGCATTATACTATACTGTACACTACTAGTACTTTTAGCTTTTACACCACGTAGTAATTAATTCAGATTAATATTTTTGTCTAACGTTTGTCATAACAAACAATTCATTTTATGTAAATATATCTGATTTGCCATCTTTAATCCTGCAGGACAAAGTTACTTAACCCATTGACAATCTGGGGCTGATTGAGTTCATCCACCCCCAGCCTTCTCTCTGAGAAGGGGTTTAGAATGCAGGGGGCCCTCTCTGCACCTACGGCTCAGCAACAGGGCTTCTCTAATAAACTTTGAGTGAAACTCCCACTATCAGCCATGACACAGGTCTGATGTTTCTTTTCTAAAACTGCATCGAAAGAAGAGTCAATAGGTCCTTGAAGCTGCTTAAAGCACATTGTATGTCCTCTGGAGTGATGGGCATTTCTTCACTAGGAATATTTCAACGCTAGGGACGCATCTAGAGCCACTACTGCTCTTTGCAGCATTTGCTGCAATAGCAGTAGCAGGAGACTTTGTCTCCTGTTCTGGGAGGATTTATGGATGCCATCCCTAGCCCTGCCACAACTCATTGCGAGGTTTTAGCTGAGCTGCTGACACAATCAATGCATGGAGTAGACACCTGTCCTGAGAACTGACTCTGATAACCAGACTGCACTGCCTACAATAACCTCATCAGAATAAAATGTGCAATGTACAACTTCTACCTGTGGCAAATTTGGAATGACTACTGTTGGTTCAAGAAGAGTGAGTTCTCCTTTCATCCACAGTGCAGAACCCATGGCCCAAACTCAAGTTAGAGCTGAATGAAAGACAAAGAACCCACCACACAATAGATGGGTGATGCTGAGTAACTGGCAGGGACAGCTTGTTATCATGCCTCTTGTGACATCGGTAGCTACAAACAGGTCATTCTCACCTCAGTCTCATCAACAGACAAAGCTGCCAGCTGTCAAGAAGGTAGAGGCACCAGAAGCACTCTGTCCCGCACTTTGTGTGGCAAGTGGCTGAGGGCAGGAGGTGGTGAGAAAGCTGCCTAGCATCAGGGAGGCTGAGAAGGAACTGGATAGCTGGTTCCAAGCACAGTCTACAGCGGACTCACCACCCACCGCCAAAACTCCTTCACTTGCAGACACGGTGGGAGATAATAATGCCAAAGAATGGAAGATTGCAACAGCAAGGACCTGCAGGAGGAAAAGTCTTCCCCTGAAGCCCGAAGTCCCCTCACAGAATTGTTTGACAGCTCTGCAGATTGAAGAGGAAAGATCCATCACATCAGAAGAGACTCTGGAGCTGAGTAAGGCAGCGTGATCTCTGCCCCATGTAACAACCAGCACAACTAAGAAAAGGGAATGTGTGGAAGCAGTAGGCAACTGTTCTCTGAAAGCTATGTAGGCACTCATTTTTCTGACCTGACACACTCTCTAGAGAGGTGGCATGCAGAGGCTCCTGCCAGGGTTGTCACCGAGAAACTACTCAGGATCACACAGTCCAGACCATTACCCACTGCTCTTGCTTCTTATGGGTGCCAGTGATACAGCTAGGAGCAGTCTGAAATGCATCAAGGATAACAAAGCTCTGAGAATGGTGGTAAAGGACTCAGGAGTACAGGTAGGTTTTTCATCAATCTTTCCAATCAAAGGAAAGGAGTTTGAAAGGGTCAATCAAGTCTGGAGATTCAACAAACAGTTAGAGGACTGATGCAACAGCCAGAGGTTTGGCTACTGAGACCATGGCAATTGCTCTGAGGAACCTGGTCTATGGAGGGGGCAGATGGGGTCCACTCGTCACAGAAAGGGAAGAGCATCTTCACTCAGAGGCTTGCCAAGAGGGTGAAGAGGGCTTTAAAAAAGTTGACATGAGAGGGGAATCTCAATGAATCCCCCTCCTATCAGACTGATGCCAGGGCCAGCAAGAGAGGCGCTGAGCCTGGAGAGGGTACACAGGTCAGTGGGAGAACACCTGAAGAGCAGCACTTGAACATTTCTCTATCTGCACCTACTGCAGTTTATTGAGTTTCAACACCATGGTGTTTTTTCCTTTTTGCTCTGCCCCAGACTAAGCCAATGCAGAGACAGGCTGTTCCAGGAGAGCAGCAGAGGCCACAGAAGCAGATGGGGACAGACCTGTTCCTTGCTAGTCCTGGTACACTCTTCACAACATCATTTCCTGTGCTTTGCCTTGTGCTGTTAAAGTTCCTGCAGGCAAAGGAGAGAGGATTGCTTGTAACATAAGAATAGCATGTGAGTTTTGACTTCTGTCTTTATTTCTAGGCCAGGTCTTTGAGTCATAGAATATGTGTTGATTCCCAAGGCAAGAAGATATTCCTCAACTGCTTCAACAGTCATATTTTTAAAAAATAGACCTTTTCGTTCTCCCATCAGCTCACAAAACTATTCTCTCTTTAGATTATTGTATATTATTCTTATTATTGTTCAAATCAAGTCAGCAGATTTACTGCCACCATAACTTGGAAGACTGACAGAGAGACTTGCAGACTGTTCATTTCATATGTCCCACCACACCTGGGCTAGACTGACTGCATCCTCCCAGAAGTAAGAGCTGTTTTCCTTGCTTTTGTCAGACAATTTTCAATGCAAAGTTATACAGTTGCACACACCACCTCATTGCAGCAGCTCTCATGAGGAAAGCCTATACTCAGTACCATGGCATGCTTTCTGCAGCATTTATCGAGCCAGTGCTGCTTCCACATCTCTGCAGATTTTTGGAGACCATAACAGAATGTTAAATAAATCAGATTTAATTTCTTATGCATTAGGAACATGGTCATTGTGCAGCCTAAGCTCCCTCTTTTTTGTGCATTTGAAGACAGGTCCTTCAACTTTATTCTGGGAAATGCAACAGAAGGGAGAACACCAGATGAATTGCCAAATGGAGAGGAATTAAATTATGCCAAGTGCTAACTGGAGTTTACTCTCTGACACATACACCCATATCACAAACTGTCTTGCTGCAATATTTTTCTACTAGAACTAAATGTGGTGCAAGGTGCGTTACTGTGCATCTCTTCATGGATCACAAGCTTCCCATGTACTCCAGTGTGTCCTGCTGTTTCTGAAACACTTTGGTACATCCCAGACTGTCTGCTCGCTGTCAGTAGTGAAAGCGATACAATAAGTGCAACAGATACAATAAAGCTTCATAAAAAATGCTATCCCCACCAACTAAGGTTTATTCCTTGGGAGACAGATAATGCTTTCCTTTTCATTTTGGCTAAACTCCTCTGAGTTCTCTTAAAGTCCTGCTGATTTTTTACACCACACCCCAGCACCAGCTGCTCATATGCACTGGGCATCCCTGTGTCCTGCAAATGAAGAGCATTTGCAGGTCTGTAAGTGTATTAGAAATAGCTGGGCTTTCAAAGCTGGCCTTGTTCGAATACATAGTCCATCTTGTAATTGACTGTCAGCTTGATTTACAATGGCAGTTGTGATGGGCTTGGAGATTTCAATCCAAAAGGCTCTCTGAAATAAATGAGAACAAAAGTCAATCCAGTGAGGCAGCTCAATTTGTTAATATCATCAAAGAACAAGGAATGGTTTGGGCAACACAGCAAGCCAAAACAAAATGCACTCAAGACAGAAGCAGCCCAGACAAAGGCAGTTCATAAAACAAATTGCAACTCCTGTAGAAATTATAGAAGCATGTAGAGGAATGAAGGTCAGCAAGGGGAAATTTAAAAATCATTCTATTCAGAAGAAGAGCAAGGAATGAGCAAGTATATTTAAGCTCTGAAGATTCTGACCCATCAGATGCTGTATATAATTTGTGGAAAAACCTTCATAAGAATCTAAACTAAATATTTTGGGCCTGAATAGGTGGCATTATGAGTCTTCCAGTCAGAAGATTCTGAAATATCATGCTTGATCATTAAATTTTTCTAAAATCCTGAAACTCTGGTTAAACATTAGGAAGGCAGGTAAAAGGCAAGGGAAGATGCTGACAGAGACCTCCATATTCATTGCTTGCTCTCCGGAGCAGACCTTAGCTTCACTCCCAAGGCTCTGAACATTTTGGATTTTGCAGATATTGCCTCTCCATTTTAAAAGTGAATAGAGACATTCTGGACAAAGCAAGGTTAACCAGAACTGAGAGGACTAAGGGAAAACCTATTTTTCACCTGTTGCAAGAGCTTGTCAGTGGGTGGACAATGTTAACACCTTGTTTTTCAGCCATGATTTTGTTAAGTTTGACTCCCATGTTTAGGTTAAATTTCTTTGTTTAAACTAACACACCTGATATTTTCACTGAACTAGAATCAGAAATCTATCGTTCAGATACAATAAACAACAATGATAAGTAAAGCAAATCTGGCTTCAATATGTATCACATATCTTATACAGAAACCTATAGATTAAAATAGAGGAGTTTTTGAAAGCGATACAGCACATTAAAATATGAGTTATGATCTTGATTTTTCATGTAGACCCAACTGACCGATTTGGATAAATTATTACTTTGCTACTGGGATCCTTCCATCTCCTACTTCTGATTTCCGTGCTTCGCTGTTAGCAAACAATTTGTTAGTCAAACAATTAGCCACATCAGCAAACAGCTGCCTGGTAATAATACTTTATGTATGCCAGTATTGAAATTGGCATTGCAAGCCACAAGTGCTGTGGTCTGTCCTTAGGTGTATCAATCCTGCTGGTCAGGCAGATTAACCCCTTTGTAATTAAAGCATGCTCAGACAGGCATTTGGTTCAAAACCAACAGCTTCTCCCAAGTGAACTACAGAATAAGTCTCCAGTTATTAGCAATGGAAGAAAGTCACCTCTGTCCTCTTGCTGCTGAAGAACAAGGACTTTTGAATGCTTGGTTACAGCCAGCAAGAGGGTCATACATCCAGTCCAAATCCTACTCCTAGTGCTCCAATTTCTTTCTTCCCTTGAATAGCTAAGGCACTCTTCTTCACTCCTTGAGAAGGTTTGATTATTTCTGGATCTAGGAACCATTTTTCCCTGTTGGGAAAATATATCCATACTGTTTTCAGTGACAATATTTACAGACACGTTCTCCTTTTTTTCAGCTGAAAAGGAGTATATTTTCTAAAGAACATAATTCTGTTACAATTTCTGTTGAAAAATATTTTACCTTGGAAAATCTGAGGAAAACATAAACCAGTATCTAAGCAAAAATTTGTGTTTCAAATAAACCAACATACAAAAAAACAGATGGTGCTTTTCACCAACCTTAATTCTCCTTCTTTGCCTCAACTTCACTCCTGTTTTCCTCATCTTCAAACTTAGCGAAACTTGCTCAAACACATCGGCATTTCACTTCTTCTTGACCTCATTATTCCTTTGCATTCGCATGCATCTCCTAAACTCATCTTGATACCTCTTTCCTGTTTCCCTGCTACTGCCAGAGTGCCTTTCAAACCCTACATAAAGCAGTGCTCTATCTTTCAGTCTCTATCACAGTTTCTTCACATATGTCAGCTATGCTCTCTGTTACACAAAACCAGATCCATTAACCAGACATTTTCTTATGATTCCCTTGACTTAATCCATTGAGTTTTGTCTCTGGACATCATCACTTACCTGGAAAAGAACATATGGGAGTTCATTAAACTTGTGCTTTTTTGCCCTTTTCCCAGAAGAGAATGTAGGACAGCAATATTAATTAAAATACAGAGGTATCCCAAAATCTCAACAACATTCCCTACAAATAATGTGCTTGCAAAATTCCATCCATTCACATTCCTCAGAATGGGGATTTATATTTTGGCTGTCTGTAGCCCTCTTGGGATTGTTGCTTTAGGACTCTGTCTGAAGACAGGAAGTGCTGCAGCTGCACAACACTCCTAAGATAAATCATTTAGCACATTTTCATATGTGGATGGCTTTATTAAAGTCACTTAATTAGGGCCAGAAATGTTGAAGTTCAAAATCTGCAGAGAGTTTAAAAATAAACCCCAAATGAATATGGGATTTGACAACAGAAGTTGTCAGGGCACTACTAGAGAAAGGAAGAATGCAAAAGAGATTTAAATATGGCATTTCGGTATGATAAAGAACCAATGGAAATAAAGTATGAAGGAAAATAATAAGAAAGAAGACATGGATGAAACAGAAGATGCACAAAGCATTGGAAGTCTTTGAAATCAACCTGAAATGAGCATACACTAAACATTATATCATTGGTGTGCTCTGATCGGGGAATTGACTTAAACTAAATTAAAACAGAAAGAAGTAAATGCTTCCTCCAAAATAACTGTTCATTGAAATGGCAAAATAAAAATTTTTTAAAAAAATTAAAAATTGAGAAAGGATAAAACATTGAGTAGCTGGAGTTCCCTGAAAGACGAGATGCAGAAAGAGAAAGTCTCTCTGTGAAAGCTTTCCTTCCAGATTTCTGAAGAGTCACTGCTTTTTAACACAGAGCTCTGCTCCACAGGAAACTTCACTCCTCAGGACTGTCAAACCCACAGTCTGGGTAGCAAGTGCAGTTGCTTGCAAAGTAAGTTTCACTCTGGTACCAAGAGAAAAAGCAGCTATTGTTTCCACTTTGTCCATGCACTGTTCAAAGATGGAAAGACAATGCCTTACACTGAGAAAATTTCCTGTGAAACAGTGAAGCATTTCAAAGGATAGAAAGCTAATACAATGTAAGAAGGATGACCAAAGCCTGCTTTCCTCAGAGTACTGAAAGCCTTTGAAATAAACTTGGACAAGATATTCACCAAGTTCACTAAAATTTGTATGCTGAGATCTGTATAGACAAAATCATCCTTTGAGTTGTACATCTTCTTTGGATCCATCTGTTTCTTGACTACTACTTCTAAATTCTACTTTGAGTCTGGTATTTTACATGCTGAAAGAAAGATGAAAAGAGAGATACAAACTAATGCATACCCTCAGTAGAAGGTTTCTGTGAACGTAAAGGAGGGAGGACTGAGGGCTGGAGATTTGCTCAGTGTTCAGGATCAAATCCAAAATTATGTCACCGGCATCAGACTTCTTATTCAGTTTTTGCTGCTGTAACTGAGAGCAGAATCTGACTTTATGTAGCACTGGTCAAAATTCCTTCCTTATAAATGTGTGTGCCTATTTTGTATGGTCTAGCAACTTCAGAGAGAGACTCTACCTGCACTATGGGATTCCTGTCCTTGGGATGGGAAACTAAAAATAATCTGAGGCTTCTAAAGCATCAACATTCATATGTTATCCCTCTACAGGAGTCATTGCTCTCCAGCTGAGGTCAGACTTCTTCTTCTCACAAATAAATGTGAGCCAGCATCCTGTTTTCTCACCTTCTGCTCAATCTTCCTTCTGTTAATCTGTGTAAAGTACAGTAGAAAATCCAAAAATGAGAGGGCAGTGCTAGAAACATACTAAAAAAGCAAAGTTCACCTGTGGAGGCTTTGAAAGGAAACTGAGCAAGTAGTAAATGCTACAGGGTTCTGTCTCCAGCATCAGAAGGAACATAGCCAGAATGCACTGGATACCCCCAGGAGGTTTCTTGTCTCTTAAATGCCTGTGAGAATTTGCAGTTGCACAGCAGCCAAATGTCCAATAGGCCTTACCTGGTCAGTGTGTGCATGCTGTTCTCCCACCCCATCACCCACCAGGGGAGCATTCCTGCAATATATGGGAGCTGCACACCTCGAGCGTCCTCCAGGGAAACTGTCAGACAGAGCGGGGGAGACACTTGTTGTATCTGCCACTCAGAAACAATATACCACGTGTAAGCTTGATTTCAGAGCTATCTTTTTTTTTTTTTTAGCTGCTGAAAACATTCTTATTCCTCTCACAAAAGAGAGTGGAGTTTATTCAGCTCTTGTGAAAATCCATTGCCTCATGTTAGAGATAAATTTGCCCCTCAGGACTCTAAAGAAAGCAGAGCATTCTGGCATGCAAAGAATCACTGCTGCTCCTAAAATCCATCCTGGGGCAGAATGTATTCTCACTCACACAACAAGCAAACTCTACTGGCTGGTACTGAGTAGGAAGCAGTACAATATCTCTGCAGTTTCTCCCACTTCGCCTTTTTTCCAATTACTGTCCCACCTGACTGTATGGGAGCAGACTCTCGAGAGCTGCTCAGCCCTTACCAGACATGGAACAGAGGAAGACAACCTCCTGGGTTTTCCCCCCACACCTCACCCAGCCCTGGTCTCTTGCCTGAACACCACCAGACTCAAGCTTAGGACCAGACTGTAAAACTGCAAAGGTTCTCCCAGCTGACAGGCTCTGTGGAAACAACATCAATCTTAATGGCCTCCTATTGGCAGTGTCTGGGATCATTCCTGCTTGCCTGCAAGCATTTATTGAGGTCAGTAAAACCACTCTGACATTTTTGTGTTGTTCAGAAAAGGAAAGGAGTGGCTAAAGACTTATATCAGAGGTTGAGTCTCCATTTTATCAGCTATCTGAAGAGTCAAACTAGATTTAGTGAGACAGTTCAGGAGGGATCAATGGAGCTTTATTTCATATTGCCCCAACTTGAGAGTCAGGATTCCTTTACCTGAAATTGCTATCAAGTTGTTTCTCAGCAGAATACATGTGGGATTTATGCAACTTGCCACCATCTTCCCTCTTAAAACCCTTTATCTGACATCTCAAAATTTCAGCCTATGAGGATGCATTATTTGACTTTTACATAGTGACCTCTTTGACTCATCAGGATGTACACGGAAGCCTGATAGTAAAACAAAGGTCCAAAGCAATAGTATGAAATAAGCTCGAAAGACAGAGTTTTCTTAGACATATCAATAAAAACTACAAAATTTCCAAGAAGTTCTCACCTTTATTTACCTCCCAGGCAGCCCAGGCAATGGCAGCCTTTATCAAGTTGTCAATACCAAGAACAACACTCTGTCATTTTGGACCATCATTGCAGAGCAGTGCAATCAGGTCAGCAGACAAAAGCATCTGCTTCCATCACAGCAGCAGCAGCTCAGGCAGGCTGCTCTGCAGCTCGCTGAGGCCAAAGTGCCTTGCAGAGTAAGCCCCCTCCAGACTTCTTTGTTTGTCCCTTTGAACACCTCAGAGTGGCTATGCCAAGCCGGCCCAGCCTCCTCACCACATTGGTGAGGTTTAGCAGCTTTTCTTTGCCCAAAACAGGGAGAAGGAGACAAACCAGGTCATCGCAGATAAATAACATTTTCTTCATCCTTCCTTCCCAGAGTCTCAGACTGCAGAAACTGGGATCTAAGAGATCTCCTCTGGCTCAAGTTCTCTGAAAATAACAGCTGGGTTTTTATCAAGGAGCTGTAAAAGTCCTTTAACTAACATGAGGCTTAAAATATTAACTCATTGCTGAGACCAGACTGTGATCCTCCTGATTCAGCAGTACTCACTCAGTGTGTCTGAAAATGCTTATAAATTTAACCACATCCACACAGAGCCTGTGTGGATGACAGATGGAGATAGACAAAGTGATGATGGCAGGGGTGGAGGGTTGAGCATTTCCTTTCCCTTTTTGTTTCTTAGTCAAACAAATGGCAGCCAAATAACACCCTCCAAAATCCCCCATCTCTGCAAGTTAATGGCAGTTACAGGATGTAACAATGGTTTGCAACATAATTCAAGGTTCAACTGGTAATTTTCATATGGAATGAGGCAAGAAAATATAATTAGAAGTCTTGGTGGCTGCATGATGCCTATTTCTTATTTCTCAGATTGTACCTGAGAAGTAATTGTGAAATTTTGCACTTAAAAATGTGTATGTTATAGTAACAAAACAATTTACCCGACTATAGAGCTTTTAAAGAAATAGAAAGCAACAAACTCGTAGTACTCCCCTGTAGGAGTGCTTCAAGTAGTCCTTTTATCTAGCTATTGTTCTTGACCACTTTTTCCAATAATTTTGTACTGGTAAAACATATTGGAACAGGAATCTTGGAATCTAAAGTCCTCTTAAAAAAGAAAAACTGTAGCACATGAAGCAGCAACACAATCTCTCTATCTTTCATTAATATTGCCAGCCTCTTTCTCTTTGGAGCCAAAGAAGAAGCAAAGCAACTTTTTTTTTGGCCATATAGATCTTCATCCAGGTCTTTTGGTGTGGAGCTAGAAATGACAGGTTTGCTCCTAGGTTACCTCTCTTTAAAGCACTGGTTTTTATCTATGGTCCAGCTTTGCTGGTCTCTTGTTTATATCCTTTTTATTCTCTGTGTCATAAACACTTGCTGTAGATGCCCAAAATAGCTCCATATGCTTTTTCCTATCCTTCTTGGTTGTTGCATTCTTCCAGCTTCTTCCTCTATATCTACACATTTATTATCATTGACCTTGTCATTTTCTACATTTCATTCACCATGAACACATCCATCATACAGTTACAACAATTGTGTCTCTTCATATCCAACAGCTGCATTTCACCCCAGCAATCTCTGCATTTTGCAATCTTTGTCTATGAAAATTCAGTAGTAATGGACTATAGTAAAAATTCTGTAGCTGCCCATAATTCTCATTTTCTGTCCTTCAACTGATTTTCTGCCCCTGAAGAAATTATTTTCTTTGCCAAGCTGGAAGCTAAAACTTTGCTGTTTTTTACAGTGTTTTTTTGCTTAGCTCAGAAATGGTCTGTTGTTATTGTCCAGACGGGAGCCCCAGGTGGGATCTAGGCCTGAGACATCAGCTGTTTAAACAAGTGGAACGGCTGTCATTAATCTCCACTTCTGGAGCTCATAACAGGAAAATGGAGCAAGCAGGGAATTGGTTCTCAATAAAAGAAGCGTCCTTCAGCCTTGCACAGTTTCATGTCCAGCCACTAATCAATATATATTGTTCCCATAGATCACAGTAGAGGCAGGTGAGAAATTGCTTGGACTAGAGGCTTGTGTAGAGTGGACATGTGAGGATTTCCCATGCACACTACAGACAAATCAATCTTCTAGAATAAGACTTGAAAGAAGAATCAAGAAAAGGCAAGAAATGATGCCAAAGATGTTTGGGAACAGATCCTTCGTGAGGAATATTTAAGACAGGAAGAAAGCTTGGTTCTTGTCAAAAGGGTTTTCTTGTACTTCAAAGATCAATACAAACATGTTAGAGATCTGTCTTTGCAAAAATACTGGTAACTGAGAGCTAGCTGCAGTGTCACCTGCCTGTACACCAGGATTAAACTTGCCTTCCGGTACCTAAAGGGAGCCTACAAAAAAGCCAAAGAGGCACTTTTTACAAGGTCATGTAGTGATAAGGCAAGGAGGGATGGATTTAAACTTAAAGAGGGCAGGTTTAGATTGGTTATAAGGAAGAAATTCTTTACTTCTGCAACTAGAAGTTGGAACATGTTGCCCAGAGCAGCTGTGAATGCTCCATCCCTCAAAGTGTTCAAGGGCAGGCTGGACAGTGCCATGAACAATTTGGTCCAGTGGAAGGTGTCCCTGACAATGTCCAGGAGGTTAGAACTAGGTCATCTTTAAGGTCCCTTCCTATTCAAACCTTTCTGTGGTTCTGTGCCTCTAATGCCTCATTCTCAATGCCTACATCAAAAACCTTCAGCTTCAGAATTACGTTTCTTATTAAAGACTTTAGCTACAAGAAAATCAGTTTTTCTTCAGAAACAGAGTAAAACATCAGCAGCATTTAAGATCTATGGTGTTCAAACCCTGTTTAAAGCCTGCTATTTCATGGTCTATCACAAACTTCTCTTTTCACTGTTGGACAGTAGGGCAGCCTGGTTCTGGCATGCACTTGACTGAGCATCTCTGAAGGAATGTTTTATTGGGCCCATCAGCTGTCTTTTCTGTTCAGAGCAGAGGCTACCTTAAAGTGGGCCACAATGGAGAATAGAAAGGTTTTAACAGCTTGGACATAGCTCCGTAGGTAATAGAGCCCCAATGTTTTCAGATGCCGTGCAGGTTAGAGCAAGAGGCATTTCAATTCCCAGAAGGAGAAAAACACTTCTGGTTTTATTACCAAGACAAACAGTGCAGTGAAATCAGTTTTGAGAGACAAGAATTGGTCCCAAAAGATTGACTGAGTAAATTTTCAGTACAATTCAATTCATATGCTCCTTTGGTACTTTCTATTTTTTCCTCTTAAGCAGGTGGTATGCAGTGCAGAATGTGGCAAGCTCTTTTATATGACTGATGGTTTAAACTTTTCAATTAAAAGCATGTTTGCAGGTTTGAGGAAATCTTTGGGATGAAGGAGAAGGGAGAGCTTTGTGTGAAGAAGAAAGCTTTATTTTCTCTGCCTATGGGCATCTCCATTCCTGTTTAAATTCACTCGTTATTTGACCAAGGGGACAAGGCACCACAGCACATTGTTGTGTATGACACCCAGCTCTGCTCCAGAAGTGTCCACAGCACCCTGCTAAGGACATGGGGAAATGGAGCATGAACTGGAAGTTTTGCCATTGTTGATTGAGTCTGGGTGCCACCATCACATGAGGACTGAACACACTGCTGCTCTTGATGCTTTCTGTCACCCATCTTGTCATTCTCTAAGGGCCTGGCTAGGGAGCAATAAACTCAGGGAAGCTGTGTGTCACTACAGGTCTGAGTATTTTTAAAAAGTGAAAAACAAATATTTCTGCTTTGAGATATTATCATCCAGTTCTCTTTTCCTCTTTGGGATCATTGGAAATGCTACCACTGGTGTACCTCGTCTTTCAAGCTGAGGAATGCCCTGCTTTTGTTTGGCAGATCAGGGGTCACAATCCCCCCCGCCCCATGTCCCTGCTGACTGCCAGGGCTGTGCATGGACTGTGTAGATGCTGATGGGCTGCTGCTGTGTGCACCCACACACTGGCTTATTTTACAGACTTTCTAATAGACACTGAGACCAGACACCTTGGATTGCTCTGCTGCCTGGCTCTTGACAGATGTTTTGAAAAAGACATTTCACCTTTTTTTTCTGAATTAAAATGATTCATTGAGGATGACATGCAGAGAATATTCAGATTCGCCATGATTCCTGAGATAATTAAACTTTCTCATCCTTATGAATGGTAGGCCATAACATGTCCTTAGCATGTGTTTTTTTGTGGGATTTAGAATCCTTGATACTCAGACATTTATTTTGCCATCTAAGAAATAAGATTTTGATTGATTCATCTTATAAAAGATCTTTTATTATGGTCATGATTGCTGACAGTGGTCACAAGCAAATTTTTTCTGTTTTCACTAATTTATTGCAAATTACGTGAAGGAGCACCCCATAGAATGGCTGATACCTTCACTGCCTAAACTGTCATGGGATGAAAAATGCCGGTTGTCTGCTAGCAGAGAGAAAAGCAGACTTCTGTAGCCGTGTTGCCATTAGCCGTATTTTAAGCTGGGAGTTCACTGACAGTTATTTGTAAGGTACTGAAACAACATTGTAAATTGGCTTGGCTCCAGCTGTACTTTGGAAGGAGGGCATGAACAGTGTCTATCATTCAAACCCACCACATTTCAGAGATGTGCTTTTGTTGTAAATTTGGGATACAGAGCCATGTTAATGCAACTATAAGGCTTCCAGACTACAGGTGTTACTTCAGTTAGTTGTCATGTTTTGTTAATCTAAGGGATATTACTACAAAACAACCTCTCACTAGCTAAATCTGAGTAATCCTCTGGAGGTGTATCTCTTTCTTTCCCTTGATTGCAGATATCTTTATACCTTGATCCACAGTGGAAGGGCTTGACTTAAACATCATAGACTAGACGGAATGAAGCCAGTCTGTGCATTCCCACTGAGAGCTATAGAAATTGAGGTAATCCTGACGTGGTCAGAAATATAAACAAAGACTGAGATTTTTAGTAAGATTGTTAAAGCAGGCAGTGTACATCAGGCTGGATCCACAGTTTGTGATGCTGAAAATGTTCCCATTGGAACAAATATTGGAGCCAGGTAGAGGTGGTGTGGCCTGCCTACGTTAACTGTAAACACCTATGAAGAGCAAATCAGGTGAGAAGACCTTTCCATTGGCTTCTGTGGTATTGGGAGAAGGAAAGGGTTTTATCAACAGAAGCTATCAGGGAGTATAAAACACATTATTCTACCATGTCCACCAACTCCCAGCCCCTTGCAGGTTGACATATTCTTCTGAGAAAGGTTTCTTGTGACAACAGACTGTGTTGTGGGACAGTAAGCCTGGCCTTTCCCCTTTCTGTTTTCTGCACTGACTTAGGTCTGAAAGATATATGCCCAAGCCTTACCTGAGTTTCCCTCTATGGCAGCAAGGATGCAGCATCAAATTATTTTGACAGAGCTAAGATTACTAGCCCAGACAGTCAGTCAGTCAGAAGAAAGCAAGAAGACAGCCTGAGTACACTGATAAGGCAGCCGAGACTGAAGTCCAGAGAAGAGTCTTTTGAGGTGAAAAGTCAGTAGAAAGGGCTTAGAGCGTTTTAGAAGAGGCAGACCTGGTGGCAGCTGCAATATTATGCCTTGAATCCTGTAAGACTCGGAAAGGCCTCGTCATTTGAATGTCTATGGCTGTTGAAGATAAGCCAGACATGAGCGATGGTAATTAGCATCTGCCTATCTTTTGTGTGCAGTCACTCAGTTCCCAGTGCCATGGTACAAACACCTTAAAACATTGCAGCTTAAGAATTACTAAATCAACTTTTATCTGAATTCCCATATGTTTCTTATAAATATTCATGCGTTTATTTTCACAACAACCTTATTGCTCCTTCAAAGCAGGGATTTAAGCACCTGAATGATGTAAACTACCAGCACAAAGGGGACAGGCTCTGACCCTCTGAAGGTATAGGCTAATGCTCAAAAAACCCACTGTACATGAAGGTCTACATCAACTCAGAAATGTGTGGTATGGAGAAAGATCTTTCATGATCTTCACTTTTTGCAACGCTTTTTAGCCAGAAGACCATAATTTCTGTGTATTGTCCTAGCGTAAACAATGAGATTGTATCTTACTTTGTTTAAATGAAAACAAATCTTAAAGGAGTGTAGTAAAGCAGCAAGTGAAAAAGTTCTACCTAGGTATAGTTTGAGCTCTGGCTGCATAAAATCTTATGTTCATTAAATCTTTTCCAGGAAAGGGGATGTGGGACAGATAGTTGGAGTTTTATTCAAATAACCTTACTAAGGAGACAATCTTTACTGCAGCCTGTGAAATTATTAGCTGCTTACAAAACTCATCATGACTTCAAGCACAGCATCTTAGCCAGCCATGACTTCTGACTGTTCACTTGTAAAATCTATGTTAAGCCTTCAGTGCCTTGAGAATCCATGGCTTCTTTGTCCTGCTCTGGATGGATGAGGGTGTGAAACTAAGGGGCTATGAATATTTTTCACCTGTTCCTAAAGTCAGAATTCCAGTTCATAGCACTAGAATAATTACTTACTAGATTTGTCATTAATTCTAGTTATTTTTAATGAATTAGCATAGAGGCTGCAAGAACCAAGGGAACAGAAACATTGGAATCTACTTCTCACACATCAGTGAAATAATAAAACACTATGAACTCAAAGTGGAACATGATCTTAAAAGAACAAAATTGCATTTGGAAAATTTATTTATGTATCAAAACTAATTATTGCAAGTTCCACCTCAGTAGTACTTGAGGATTTCATTACAAGATCTAATTGGACTTATATGTGCTGTAAAATTTTTTTATCTTTTAATTAGTAGCAGAGATCAAAGCAAAGAGAATGAAAGACAAACTTGGTATTTGTTTCATAAACTCATCTTCTGACTTCATTTGCATTTACATGCTTCCTTGGAGCTGCTCATAGCAGAGGCTTGTATTAACATGCCAAAAGAGAATCAGCTCCTGTATTTTCAGTTCAGCGCTTCAGAAATTCGTCAAAGTCATTCAGCCAGTCAGATCTTAATTACCAAAGGATGCTACTTCAAATCAGTCCTGTGCATCCAGCCTGTCCTTATGCCTCTCTTGAACAGGTTTGGAGAAAAAGAAAAGTAGGAGCTGCTGTGCCATTTTACTCCACCTTCCACTGAGTAGCTGCAAGCCTACTTTCCCAAGGGTGGATGATGAAAAACATACCGTGAGCCAGCAGTGTGCATTCACAGCCAGAAAACCAATGGAATCCTGGGCTGCATCCAAAGGACCGTGGCTAGCGGGTTGAAGGAGGTGATTCTCCCCATCTACTCCGCTCTTGTCAGATCCCACCGAGAGTGCTGCACCCAGTTCTGGTGTCCCCGACATAAGAAGGACATGGAACTGTTGGAGCAAGTCCACAGGAGGCCATGAAGTCGATAAGAGCACTGGAGCACCTCCCCTGCAAAGACTGGCTGAGAAATTGGGGCTGTTCAGCCTGGAGAAGGGAAGGTTGTGCAGAGACCTCACAGCAACCTTCCAGTTTCTGAAGGGAGCCCACAGGGAAAGCAGAGGGTCTTTTTGTCAGGAACTGTAGCGACAAGACAAAGATTAACAGGTACAAATGGAACGAGGGGAAATTAGGTTAGATGTTAGGAAGAAATTCTTTACTGTGAGAGTGGTTAGAGACTGCAGTAGGTTGCCCAGGGACCTTGTGGGTGCCCTAACCCTGGCAGTGTTCAAAGCCAGGTTGGATAAGGTCTTGAGCAATCTGGTCTAGTGAGAGATGTCCCTGCCCATGGTGGTGGGGATAGAAATAGATGATCTTCAAGGTCCCTTCCAACCCTTAACATTCTATGATTCTAAGTGGAGTCTTCCAATCCAGTAAAAAAATGGGTCTCTTAAATGTTAAGTATTTAAGCTGGCAAGTCAGGAGGCAGAATGAGCAACAGCTGCCAAAGAGACTGAAGAGTTCTTGTTTTGTACTTACCATTCACATGTTCTTGACATTCTTTCAAGAATACAACATGATTTGTTGTATTTTGCCAAAGACCAGCTTTGTTCTTTCTTTTGTTACGCTTTTATTTTACATGCAAAATCAATATTTATGAGAGATGTATCGCCTGTCAAAGTTTTCATTGGGAGGTACTTAATTTTCCCAATTTTTTGTGTGTTTGAGCTGTGTATGTTACATCTGTAAGACGCCTATTCTAGTCCTGGCCACCCAGCCAGGGAGAAGGGTTTTGTGTGTCAAAAGTGTACCCCCTCCCAGCCTCTTCACTTGAAACTGTGAAAATTGCCAGTCCATCAAGAAAAAGGCAGTTATTTTCTAAACTTGAAAATACAAATAACTGGCAAAACTGCATTCACACCACAGACAGAAGGAGAGACGGTAGAGAAACACTGCTTTCAAAGGCTCTTGACCTCCTTGCTGGGTACCTTGCTCTGTCATTTTCCGGTGCTTCACTTTGCCAGGTAGAAAAAGGAAACCACAACCTTTACACATAGATTTCAGAGGGCAGAAGGCCAAACTGCCATTGTTCAGTTGCTTTGGGAACCTTCAGAGAAAGTGACTCAGGAAAGATAAAATGCAATGATGACCCAAATCACACCATCATTTGCTCTCTGTGATGGTCCTGGAATGTCTCCTCCACTAAAGAAATATCCTGTTTCCCATGGTATTTGGACATAAAATGAGTATTAAGGAGGATTTTTTTTCAGAAAGCTGCTTTATTTGTTTTTCTCCAGCTAATTCTAACTCTCACCATCTCCTTGAGACGGCCCAAGGGCTTCAGTAGTAGATCCTTCCCTTTCTTTTCCAGATATTAATTAAAAAGCTCAGTCCTCAATGCATTTATTATAATAAAAGAGCCATGCAGTGCAAAGCAGTCTAATTTTCCCTACCTCACAGAGGCCAACAAAATGCCCACTTTGGGGCCTTAATAAAATGAAAGAGCAGCAGAGTTATTTAGAGCCAAGCTGAAGATTCACGTGTTTGATTGGGTCATGGGTGCTTTATTATATGTTCATCATTACCAAAAAAATGTTTATTCTGTAATGAGTTCCAGGGTGACAGAAAGCAGGGGGAAGCTCTTGTAGGAGCAGCCAATATCTCACAGAAAGTATGTGAAGTCCTGCTTCTGAATTATTAGCTTCTCACAGCTAAACAGCTGCAGAACTGAATGTGGCCCATGATACAGATGGGCTGCAGAGCAGCACATTTCTTCCTGAATCTACCAACAGTGTGCTGTATCAGGTCATATAAATGGACAAATGGGAGGAAAGGCTTCAGCTTCTTTCTGATGGTTAGTGTGTCCTAGAGAAAATGCTGGGAAGTAAATTTTGCTCTTACCTGGTGTTTTTTCTGAGAAAATGAATATTTTTGAGACATGACCATCTTCATTCAGTATTAGAGTTTACATGAAAAAACTTGTCTGAAATGCCTCACCTGCAGTGCATATATTACTAGATACTATGAAATCCAACTACAGTATACAAAACCTTAGGAAATCAGACATCATTAGTTCATTTGGTCTCAAAATTGCATGTTTATATATGATGGTAATTCTCTTCTAAAGAAAGTTCTCTTGCATTCATAATCCTCTGCCTGAAACATCCTAATCCTCTGTTTGCACTGGCGTGTCTATACTTTGAAGCATTAAATCACTGAAAAAAGACAGTTCACAGACCAACAGTCCAAAAATGGTTTTGGAGTTTTGATAAATCAAAATATACATGAAGGACTGACCTCCCCCTGCCTAGGTAATAATTTTACATCTGTGTAAAATAAACTTCAAGCCTTTCCACTCTGATTCAGTTGAGTTCTGACAGCCTTTATGGGTTAGTTCAAATGACAGCATAAGCAGCAAGACATCAGAAAATCAAGCACTGCGACATGGGTATGCCAGCTCAAAATGGATAAAGCAATAATAAAAAAGATTAGCATTGTGGTTTTCATGCCAGCAGTCCTAATATCATTTACATACTCTACAGGAAAATAGGGACATAGGATTCGCAGAGTCTGCCTGGGTCATTGAGTCTGGTCCTCTGCTATCACAGGCAACAATATCATCTAATCCCTTTCATAAATCCTGTGACTTTCCAATAAAACACAGGAAACACATGGGAGAACACTGCAGCTGTTCATAATAGCACAGAAAAAGCCACAGCCTGTTTACAATTAAAAATCCAATTGAAGTTATGCAGACTTTTAATAGGGATTAACAAAAAAGTTTGGGTTAGTTCAGCTCTACTCCAATATTTTCTGGTGTGCAGGTCAGAAAGGGTTACATGTGAATATTTAGAGATATTCAAGATTCAAGAGATTCACATACCTCTTTCACATAAAGAGGTACTTTGAGATCTGAGTTTTGATTTGAGCACCAGCATAATCAAAAAGTGCTCATGGACCTCAAATAATCAAGACTGGTTCAAAATTGTCCTTTATATATCACTTGATGTATATGCAAGATGACATCTGAGTAGGTTGCCTGTTGACTCCAGGAAAGGCTAAACAAACCCAGAAGACAGAACAGCCGAGATTAATTCCTCATTGGCATGGGATATCAGAGTCATTCATCTATGACATGGACAGTTCTGAGAAAACAACAGGTGTTTCCAAGAAACTTGTCTCTGTTCCATTTGCATTTCAGACATTTAATTTTGTCTTGCTTTTTGGTAAGTTTCATGTAAACAATCAGTTGGTAGTTGAGTTGGATGCCCAAAGGGACAAATTCAATGGCAAGAGAAAGGGAGTAGTTGGAATGCCTCACTGGGACCAATACGACTAATGAGGAAACAGTTCATATTGTAAACTTCTAAAGAGCTCATGTCCAGAAGTTTAACCTATTGCTGTTTCCTTGACAGTGGATAATATTTCTGTCTGTATCTTAATAGGTCTCTCCTTCAGAGCTTTTCCTGCTGCAGATTGTATTATTAGCCAAACTATAAGCAGTAAATAAACAAGATGTTTGAATCCAGGCCAGAAGAAAAAGTCCAGACTGTCTCTTAAGCTAAGGAGAAACAGGCTGTTCCCTGCTTCTCCCCTGTATGAAACAATTCTCAGTGCTGCATCAAACAAAGCAGGAAGGAATACATAGCTGCAGAGGATCTCCTTATCAAGTTTGTTCAGTCTGGACTGAAAAATGGATGGTTTGGGCAACACTGGGTCAAAGCTGAGAAGACGTTTCAGTGGTCTCCTGTTGGCAGAAATTCAGAGGGGAAAGAGGAGTTAGTAAGGGAGAAAGTTTAGCCAGTCCACAAACTGCCACAAACTTTGTTGACCCTCACATGTCTTCACTAGTCACTGTTTCACACCATTTAAAAAAACACAAAGTGAGTCCAAGCCAGTGCCTCGTCCAAACTGCTGAGAGATTACTTGATGTCTAAACACTGTTCTAAAGTGAATCTGGTTTTCACTTTTACTATATATTATACTCAAATTTCCATAGCATGTGTACGATTGTATTGCAACTGCAGATTTCCATTTTGAAAGGCTATAATTATACTAGGCAACCCTTTGCTTGGGATTCTCTAAACGATGCAGAGATGAAAGACGCACTGAATCAAGGCATTGGTGCTCATTTGGAAAATATTAGAGATGAGATGTTGGGGAGGAGAGGAAAACGGCCAGTTTATAGAGTTGAAGGATCTTTTTGTCAGAGAATAATAAGAACATGTACGTAATAAACACCTCTGGCTTCAGAGGCTGGGAAAAGAGGCTGGAAAATGAGAGACACAAAGAGGGAATGTGAGAATGCCATGGTTTAATGACAGCCAGCAACTAAGCCCCACACACCTGCTCACTCACTGCCCACTGCAGGATGGGGGAGAGAAATGGAAAAGTGAGAAAACCCATGGGTTGAGATAAAGACATTTTAAAAAGTAAAGCAAGAGCCATGCACGCAAGCAGAGCAAAACAAGGAATTCATTCACTGCTTCCCGTGGGCAGGCAGGTGTTCAGCCATCTCCAGGAGTGCAGGGCCCCATCACACCTAATGGTTACTTCAGTAAAAAACACCATCACTCTTAACTTCCCTCCCCTTCCTTCACCTTCTTTCCCCAGTTTTATAAGCTGAGCATGGTGCCATATGGTGTGGGATGTCCCTTCGGTCAGTTGAGGTCAGGTGCGCTGACTGTGTCTCTGCCCAACCTTGTGCACCCCCAGCTTTCCCACTGGTGAGGTGCAGTGAGGAGAAAAAAGGCCTTGAGCACTGCTCAGCAGAGCACTGTTGATAACTCCCCATTATCAACACTCTTCCCACCACAAACACAAAACACAACCACATGTTAGCTTTAGTTTTAAAATGTTAAAAGTTTTTCTTAGAAACTTTTTATTATAAGGTTCTTTTGTTCTCACTTCTACTGTTAAAAATTAAGATATCTCCTTGACTTCACTGAAGTGTATTCATCACATATCCCAAAAAAGTCCTTTCATTCGCTGACAAACATTATATGCATATTCCCTGTCACTTGCCTAGGTGCATATTTTAATTAGCTCTTTTTCTTTGAAAAAGCAGGGAATCTCCGCTATGTGCAGTGTTCATAACAGTGGGACAAAATTGTCACACTTTCACCACAGCAGGTGCAACTTGTGAAATGAGTGTCCTGCAACTTTCATGTCCTGACAGAAAAACCCTGAAAATACCAGATGCTACTGGCCTTCACTTTGATAAAGGAATTTTTAGATTCCTCTTTCAAGTAGGTGCTGTGCTGTTTCTCCTAACCATTACAAATACTGTCTCTCAGTCCCTGCTGTGAGAACAGAAGATGGAGGTGAGGAAATAAGTGCTATGGGCTGAGGCTGCACTGCTCATCCCAGAGTCTGTTCTGAGCTGAGCAGGAACTGAGCAGCTGGTCAGGTATTGAGCTGAGAGGCACTTGTCTGAGGAGTTCCTGTGGTCCCCAGGATACACAGACAAATGAGAAAGAGCATCTCCAGCATAGCGCCTTGAAACGGAAGAAAGAGGGCAGGCAACTTACACAGCACATACAAATGAGCACAGGGGTGGGCCACTCCGTACATTGGGAAAACCACATGGCATAGCCATGCCAAGATGTGGCAAGGCTGATATTTCCTGAGATCAAAGGCAAGAAAAGGATCATTCTTCACGAGAGCAAACATAAGAAACAAAAGAGAGAAGGGAAAGAGAAAATGAGATAAGGCAAGGAGGTCACTAAAGAAGGTCCAAGCCAAAGTAATGTAAGCAAACCAAAGCAGGAAGAAAAGGACCAAGTACACTCACCCTTATGCAAAGAGCAAGGAAAAACAGTCAATGCTGCCACATGTTGGAGAGTAGGGAGAATAAATCAATAAACAGCAAAGAAACATTAGCTAATTATGGTGTACTTCATGCCTCTCTTCTAGTAGTTAGAAACTGCAGCAGCAAGTAAATTTCTGCTCTTCCTCTGTTAGAAAAGAGAAATACTGACAAAATGCACTCAGGTAGTGAAGGGTCCCCAGTGCCTTTCCTGCAGACTAGCACTTTCTATCCACGTAAATACACCTCCCACATCAGTCCTGCCAAAGACACATTGAGTTACTCTTGAGGGAATGAGATGTCACTTCGGTCTCTGGCCATTCAGTCATCCACTTCCCTGTTCAGTGCTCTCATATATGAGATGGCGGATAGTAACAGGTAGGGACTGAGGAGAGAAATTACTTGTTTCTTCTTCAACTTTGAGCCTGTGCAGCAACACTCAGCTGTCCACATGATGCATAAACACAGTTCGCTGGTGGTTGTCTCAGGTCTACCTCCTGCTGGGCAGAGTTCATTTCTATCTGTAGTACAAAAGCAGAGAGACTATGGAAGTATCACCTAATTACAGCAAGGTATTCACAAGTGAAAAAATGTGCTAGGGAGCAAGCATTTTCAAGGCATGTTAACAAATCCAGTTTATCTCACATGCCAGCTCTCTCCCACTTCATTCCCATTCCCACTGAATAGATACTAATTGAAAATTATGTTTTCAATGTGAAGCCTTCTTCTAATTTAGTCTTGTTTAAAAGCATTTAGGGATCCTATTGTTTGTTGTATTTCAACGTGATTTGCATGTACTCCCCAGGGAAACCAACAAAGGGCACTCCCAACATTTTGCTGGCAGACAGCAAGGGTTTCTACTCAGCACAGAATATTCATGTGCTCCAAGAAACATCGATTCTTGTGGTAGAGGAGACAGCTGAAGAGCTCCAGTGCAAAACATCTAGGAAACTGTGGTAATATCTATTCCTCTTTAGCATTTTTTGCAGTCCTTTAGCAATCATTGCTCCATGGTATCCACAGAGCTCCATTGAAAATTTAAATTATTTTAAAATATTTTTCATGGGAAAGGTAGAATTGCCTACGCAATATAGTTAGACATGCTCAAAAAAGACACTTTCCAGGCTTCAAGTCTCGTGTACGCATCACACTACATACTCTAAAATCTCTTCAATGAATTCTATATATTTCCACACATCTATGATGAATGAGTACACAAAGTTGTATTTACCCAACAAAATATGTAATCATGCGCTAAGGCATGCACTACACACATGCCTATATATTTGACACATGCATGATGCCTGACATTGTGCATATGCACATATCTGTGCATTGTTATATAAGATTGTCTTTGTAGATCATACAAAGCACAGGAACAGCCTGCAGGACCTGCACACAGCCAGACATGTCAGTAAAGTTCAGATTACTTATATCTGTGTGCATTAACAAAACCTGTGTTTACGACATCTTCCAATTTGTATGTATGCAGTACATGCCCACACATTCATTTGCTTTATAAAGTATTGTTTTGAGGAGAAAAATAAACATTAAGGAGTACAGTGAAGTCTTCAGAAGAGAAATTGTTTAACAGAAAGCCCAGTTCCTATCATTATGAGTTTTCAGATTGGTATAAGTCCTGGTCTGCATGCAAAAGCTTAGTTGGTACAGCTAGGTTAAGAACATAAAAAACAACCCTGTTAATTGACATCCCCATGACAACAAAAGTCTTAGATCCATGCCAGAAAAAAACCTCTTTGGCAGTCTAATTTCTCTAGTTCAAGAAATGGGAGAAGGAAATAGAAAATTTTGCTTCTTTTACAGAGTAATTGGAGATTCAACTTGCCATCAAAATATTTCCAATATAACAAAGGCCTTCATCTACGTAGGATGATTTTTCACATTAGAGTGGCTCAAAGTGCTGGAGGAATAGTATTTCATTCTAATCCAGTCAAGTTCCAAGTCGAAAGGAATCAGCTGCTTAGAGATCCTATTTCAACTATGATTTGGAGCACAGCAAGTGCTGCAGGCTGTGGTTTCCATAGCCATGTTTACACAGCCTGCTACAGCCCACAGCATGTCATCCAGGTGGCACAGACCTGTCATTATTAAGTGCTACTTGAGCATATATTCCAAGTATTCCAGGTATTTCACCCACACTGCCAGGATTTTTCTGAAGTATGTCTGGATAACATTGCCAGAACCAACTAAAAACAAACCTCAGTCCTCAAAATTCTTCTCTCTTTGTCATCGTCTCACTCCTTCTGCATAGCCACTGTCATTTTCAAACTCTTATCAGCCAGCACAGATGAAAACAGTGCTCCATGCCATTGCAAATGCCACTGCAAATACACAGAAGCTGTGGAGAAGTTTTCACAGCTTGCTGCCATGTGGCTTTAGCACTTCCAATCTGTCACTGTGCTGCAGAGCAGCTCTCACGTGTTTTCAGAAGCAGTGGCAACAGCTGTCTCACAGCAGCAGCCTCAGGAGCAGTGGAAGTTACAGGATGTCAGGCTGCTCAGTGTGGGAGCTGGGTCAGCATTCGTGGCTGAAAAGGCGGTTCGGAATTTATCATGCAAGAGGCAAGGGGTGGGGAATTTCATAGAGTCATAGAACGGATTGGAAGGGAACCTTGAAGATCATCCAGTTCCAACCCCCCTGCCATGGACCAGGTTGCTCAGAGCCCCATTCAACCTGGCCTTGAACAGCTCCAGGGATGGGGCATCAACATCCCTGGGCAACCTGTTCCAGCACCTTGCCACCCTCACAGTAAAGAATTTTTTTCCCAATACCTAATCTAAACTTGTTCTCTTTCAATTTGAACTCATTCAGCCTTGTCTTGTCACTACACACTCTTGTAAACTCTTGCCCCACCTTTCCTGTAAATTTCCTTCAAGTACTGTATGGCTGCAATTAGGTCACCCCAAAGCCTGCTCTTTTCCATGCTGAACAATCCCAGTTTTCTCAGCCTTTCTCACAGAAGAGGTGCTTCAACCCTCTGACCCTCTTCTGGACTCACTTCAACACATGTCCTTCCTGTGCTGAGGACCACGGAGCTGCAGGTGAGGTCCCACCAGAGCAGAGCAGAGCAGAGGGGCAGAATCTCGTCCTGCTGCCCATGCTGCTTTGGACGCAGGCCAGGACACAGCTGGCTTTCTGGGCTGCAAGTGCATATTGCCTGATCATATCCAAATCCTTATCCCCCCAGCACCCCCAAGCCCTTCTCATCAGGGCTGCTCTCCATCTGTTCATCCCCCAGCCTGGACTGATACAGTGGATTGCCCCAACCCCGGCGCAGCACCTTGCACGTGGTCTTATTGAACATCATGATATTCCCACGAGCCCATGTCTCAAGTTTGTCCAGCTCCCTCTGGATGGCATCCTGTCCTTCGGGTAAGTCAACTGCACCACTCAGCTTGATATCACCTGCACCTGATCCCATCTTCTATGCCATTAATGGAGATACCAAATAACACTCATCCCAATATGAGTGACCCCTGAGGGACACCACTCGTCACCCATGCCCATCGGAACTCTGAGCCACTGACCACTACTGTCCAGATGAGATCATCCAACCAATTCCTAATCCATCTAACAGTCCACCCATCAAATCCATCACTCCCCAATTTGAAGAGAAGGGTATTGTGGGGGACCATCAACTGGCAGTGTGAAAATGCAAAAGCTTGGAGGCAGAATTCAGAGTTGAAAATTGTCCTGAGTCAGCTCAGAGAAGCAACAGGCTCATGCTGAAATGTCCCAGGAGGAAGGAACCATGGCATGGCAAGTCAATGATGACCGTCAAAGCAGAGAGGCACAATGCATCCAAATTTCAGCTTGTAGAAAATTAACATCCCAATCATTTTATGTCTTTTCAACAAAGGATGGAGTACCCATTATCTGCCCCATTAATCTGTCCTAGCCAGCATTGTATACATGTGGAACTTTTCAACAAATGTAGAATAAACTCAGTGTAAACCAGTCATCTGTCCCTCTTCCATAGATGCTCTTTGAGCTAAATAATTTGTGGATGCTATGTCTGCTTTGAAGCCTTCTTGCCAAATATTTGTATTACACAGTCCCACTTTCTTACCCTTCAAGATGTTTCATCTCTAATATTGCTGTGCGAATGTTCTACACAAACAAGAGAATCAAAGACTCTGAAGAGGGTTTGGTTTTCAGTCTTTACCCAGCCTTACCCACACGGAAAGACAGCATTTTGGGCTCCGAATCAGAGCACTGATTGAGCGATTGACTTAATGCACAAGTCACATGCTTTGTCGGGGCTGTGGGAGCTTCTGAACTGTAGAACAGAGGAGCATTACTAACACACTCACAAACCATTTAAAAGGATGTTCTAAATTTCCTACACGCCGTGGCAGGGTAAGCAGTATGAGGGGTACAAGCAGACTGCTCTTGCGTGTACAACGGGCAGCAACCTGAAAAAAACCACAGGGAGAAAGAAAAACGCAGCTCTATTTCTCTAATCCCTTTTCCGCCTGAATTCGGAGATGGGACTTGGAACAGCCTAGGTGTAAGGCTGTTTCAGAGGACAATGCGGCGCGGCTGCAGGGAAGCAGTGTCCCAAAGGCTGAGCGCCCTCCTGCTGCCGGAGCGCTCTCCGCGGGGGCCGAGCGCCGCCTGCTGGCAACGCCTGGCAGCGTGGCCGCGCTGCAGGCGCGGGGGTTGCCGCTCCCACCGGAAAAATTCCGCGCCTTGCCAGAGAGAAATTTTGCAAGAAAACCCGATTACACGAGAAGGAATATGTGGGAAATCTGCGCTTGTCTAAAGACGGAAGTTAAATGCTTATAGCCATGCAGGATACCTTTAGTGTGTGCCAATAAAAGGCTTTACATCTGTGAACGTAACTATGCACTCGTATTACCCCATGATATCTGGACACCATTTTCTCAAAAACTCTTCACAAATTTTTAAAATGGATGGGAGATAATTTCTACACCATATGTAAAACCTCTGTTAGTGACTCAAGCCCATTTCTAAAAACTGAGATTAGAAGAATTCAGGATCGACTGCTCATCCAGCAGAAGCCAACAAATGGTATCTATTTCAGTCACTTTATTATCCACAGAAACCTTCCAGGTTTGGCTCATGTAATTAGACCACTGCTCCAGTGGAAATTTCTCATTAAGCATGTTTTCTCCTTCTGCCATTATAGAAGTCTTTTATTGCCCCATCTATGGCTTTGTTTGAAGTCTGTCCTCCACCAAAGACCCGGGGCGCTTGTGGGATAGGAATAGTAACTTTTTTCCTCTGAGGAAAATAGAAAATTTCATTAATTTCATAAGCAAATTATTTTTCCTCTGGAGAACCTACAGTGATTTCAGAGTACTTGATTTATGGACAGTGCGGAGGAATGGGAATCAAATGTATAATGATACCACTTCATTATCAAATGAGTGTGTAACTTACCACGGAGTTATCTCCACGTGCTTGGGCTTGAGGAGACTGAGAAGAAAGAAGAGAGAAAAATCATGACTGATGGCCAGATTTACCATGTTTTGTGAAACTGTGAGACTTGCACTGCAGAGTTTGAAAAAGCCATGTGTCATTCTCAAATGTGCATTTCAAGCTTCTGGGTTCCTAAAGATGCATTTTCAAAAATATCACAACTTTAATGAAGAGATCCATGACTAACTTTGAAAACTAATTTTAAACAATTTCTTCAAAATGTGCAACACCATCAGCTCTTTATTCATGTTCCTTCAGTATAAAAGCTAAAGACTAACAGTGATTAATTTTAAACAGGTTCATATAAAATATTACATATATTTCATAAATAGGTGAAAACTAAAGAGTAGAAAATGGAAATTGTTGTACAGAGAGAAAAAATGAAAACAATGATGTAAAGAAACAAGGAAGAAGTTAAGGAAACAAAATACCAGAATCAAAGGATGGAAACAGAAAAAAACCCAGAAAAAACAGCTTTTTTATGTGGCTCTGAATACCCCTTTTCATTTTGTGTGTTCTCTGTTAGAAAGACAATGAGAACAGCTGAATGTATCACTGCTACAGAAGGTAAAAAAGTATAATTTCAAGGCCTATAATAGACGTTATGATACAACATATAAAAATGTGACTAAAATAGTTAGTTGTAACTAATATAATAATATTATGGTATTTTGAAACTGCTTACCATCCCACCCCACCCTTTAATCTCCTTGTCACGCAGCCAAAGTCTAACATTTCAGTTCATCTCCCATCACTCTCTGGTGACTGAAGCACCCCTTCTGCTTAGCTATGGAATGCAGAGCCAGTCTTTCCCAGAAGATACACTGCCCCTCTCACAATCATTTTCATTCACACTTACTTCTTTTTTTCTCCACAACTGTCATACATACAACAATGCATAAGTACTACATATTTATCTGTGTTTGCTACAGAACGTAACTACAGTTTGATAAAGTGTTGTTGAGGGAAAAAAGCAAGAAAAGGAGATAACAAGGCAGCTCCAGCTATATAAACACTTCAGCAAAAGAGAGTAAAAACCAGTTAAATGATATGTTCATCTTTCCTCCTTTCTGGCCAAGTTGTAAAAGCTTGCCATGGTAGTGCTGATAAAGATGATTACAGTGAGTTTTAAAATCTGCATTCAGATGCAATGCTGCCTGGAAGCTGCTGGAGGACAAGAGATTGATATCTGCTAATATCTGCCAGGCTGCCTGAGGAAGCTCCCCCTTCCTAGAAAATTAGAGGTTCTCATTAGCATACAGCTCTTTTGTTACATTAAAAATATTTTTTCTCTCATGTTACATTTTGTTCCCACTAAGATTACCCAGCATATTCTTTTAAGACTGTTTTGGGTAAACGTGATGGCCACAAGCACACTGAGGGTCAGGATGTGGTTAGATGTGGAGGGACGTCCCTTAAGTCCCACCCCTTCCCGGAGAGCGCCAGATCTAGACAGTCTAGGGGAGCGTGACACTCAAGTGTGAGTTCTCCCACGGGGGGTGTTCACCGAGTTGCCCAGCCCTTGTTGCTGGAGAATTCCCCTCTTCCCCCGCCCCGTGGGTGTTGCGAGGAAATATCAATCTCCGGGAACCCTCCCAGGTTGCCAGAGGGTTCTGTGGGTTTATATCAAGCATTGGTTTGTTTCCCTATTTGTTACTGTCATCCCCCCTCCACCTTACCGTAATTTGTTAGCCACCGGGTTGTCCATCCTCCTTGCCATCCCCCTATTGGTCACAAGTATACCTTAAAGGCCAGGTACCCGCACCCCTCGGGGCCGTTTTGCTGTATCCTTTGCCCGACCACCACCCCTGCCCTCTGCCTCAATAAAGCGGAGTTGTACAGCAACGCCCTCCCTGCTCTTTTGTTCTCCGGACTCTCTCCACCAACTGCGGGAATGTGGTCTCACGCCCCTCTAGGGCTCAGACCTGCCTGCCTGGGAGCCAGCCGCTGAGAAGCCCAGCCAAGCGCCGTCAGCCCTTGAGCTAGCCGGACCCCTGTAGCCATATCACCCACGGCTACAGTTAGAGATCTCTTGGATGTGACAGCAGCCACAAGTTTCCGCACTCTCAGTCCCCATCAGAGTGTGTAGGAATGATATGAATCGACCAGTGTAAAGGCACTGGACCTCAGTTCAAGGAAGGTGAGAAAGGTGACTGAAGCTGTCACTGCTGCCACTGAAACACTGAATAGCTGAAACACTGAATAGAGAAAAAACGGAAGAAGGTAAATGATTGATGCTGCTGTACGTCCCTGCTGTGTGCGATCTGTCGGCAGGGAATCCAGAGACAGGCTGGAGCTTCAATTGCCTCCAACAGCATCCTTCATCCTGCTGGGAAGGATATTTAAGAAAGGCCCAGCTCTTCATTACCTCGGCCTCAGATTCACATGAGGGAAATCCTCTTTCATTTTAAGTGCCTGTGAAATTTGCAGGATGCTGAAGCATTTGAGCATTGAGATATGAGGAGAAGACACTGCTACAGCCCTATAACTTCTGCCACAATCTATATTTGGTGACTAGAGCCTAATGAACACATGCTGCCTTCATTCACATGAGTTGCAGATACTTCGGTTTCTGGAATTAGGGAGCGTCTTCCTCTGAAGGAAGAGATGAAAGTCACCAAATCACAGGAAAGAAGTCTCTGCCTCATATCAGCTCAGCGTGCAACAGGCACTTCCCGAGCATCTTCCATCGTAGTGGTATAGGACAGACAAAAAGGGATACAGAAACGAGGCGCTGGGGGAAGGCAGCAACCGGGAAGGAGGAGGAGTGTGAAGAAAGGCCCAGGGGAGGGGAAAAGGAAAGGAAAGGAAAGGAAAGGAAAGGAAAGGAAAGGAAAGGAAAGGAAAGG
>VZRL01000726.1:4509292-4527088 GCA_013397895.1 Origma solitaria
TGGCGGGCTCGGTGTCTCGGCGGCTCTGCCCCTTCCCCGCCGCGCCATGCCCAGCGTGGAGGAGCTCTACCGCAACTACGGCATCCTGGCGGACGCCACGGAGACAGCGGGCCAGGTGCGGCGTGGCTGCGGCCTGCAAGGCCTCGCTAGGCCTCGGGCTTGCGTAGCGCCGCCACGGGGAGTTCCGGGCCGAGACAGGCCGGGCGGGCTGGCCGGGATGGCGTCGGAGGGGCTGCTCGCCTCGCCACACAGCCGGCGAGCCCCCGGGGCTGTGTTTGGGGTGGGTTTCCGTAGACCCGCGGCGGCGCGGGGCGGGTGGAGATGAGCGCCGCGCCTGCGGATCTGCAAGAACGGCAACAGCTCCCGTCGCTTTTGCAGCATCCGCGTCGTGTCGGCAGCTTTCCTTTAAATGTGGCGTCGCGGGTATTAACTGGTTCTTAGCTAGAGTCAGGCTGATTTTGCATGTGGGCGGGGAGGTTTGCCTGGCGAATTCAGGCCTTGAAGTCTTTGACACCGGTGGCCATCCAGATCTCATCCGGAGCACTTGCAGATCCGGAGGGCTTCTGGCAGGCTGTCTTGAAAAGGCTTGCTGGGGGAAGGAGATGTCTGTTATGGTTTGAAAGCTGCCTGTAGCCCTTTGGTTTTTTTCTTACTTGAGGCAAGAACGTAAGGTCGACCGTCACGACTGAAGATTTTTTCTGTAAAATCCTGGCAAGATCTACCATATGTTTGTACCATAACTGCATTATTCAAGAAAAGAGAATGATTTCCTATATTACTAATATAAAATATTATGGTTAGTTAAAACTAGTTTTGGAATTGCATTAGGCCCTCATTTTCGCAAATGGCCTCATGAAAAAGCAGCAGATACTTTTTTTTTCTTTTTTTTTTTCTTTTGGTTATAATGTCTGTAAGTAGGAAAGTAACTTTGCCGTTTATGTATCTAACCATGGATTTTAAACTAGATGCTGCTAAACAACGTCACGTAGAAAGTTCTTTAAGAGAACAAATAATTTGGTGGTTGGTTGGGGGCAGGGGGGTGTCAAAGTTTTTTAAATTTAAAGTTCGTTCACTTTGCATGTGTAGTTATGCCCTGGTGAAATAAAGGATCCTTGCAGACAGTCCAACAAAAACATCATGTCAGAACCAAAAACAAAGTGTAAATAAAATGTAGGAACTATGGGGAGAGGTGCAGAGTAAAATGTGCTGTTACCCTGCCACTTTAGAAATGCATAGTTCACCATCACTTGGATTATTATGAGCAGCTTTTGTGAGGAAGGAATGGTCATCTTAGGTAGAGCAAACTCCAACATGGTTAAGAAATGCAGCCTGTGACAGGGTAGATGTGTAAGAACCTCCGGGGGTAAGTATAGAATGATGATTCCTTAAATATTCTCCCACCTTTGCCCCTCTCCAGCTTTTGGGTTCCCTGAGACAGAAGTGCTGTCTCTGTAATGAGCATAGCTTGTGAGGTTGTTCTTCAGTGAACTTTCCTGATGCTTTGTTGAACTGAATGTATTTATGGCATATAAAGGTTCTGTGGTAAAATGTTTCATTATTTCATTAACCTTTGTGAAGGAGTTACCTCTTTGAATTTATCATTTCATAATCTTACTTGATGTCTCCAATTTTTTGCGTTCTGAGAAGCCATGAGTAATTGTTCCTTGTTCATCAGTTTTCTCCCACTTAGTGCTTTATTATCTCTTAACACCCTTCTGAACGTGATCTCTCAGTGCAAAAAGTCATGGTCACCAAGTCTCAAAAAAGAAACATTGAACATAGACCTGGGGACTACCAGAAGTATGACATCAAAAGAAGTAGTTTAAAAGACTGAAAGCATTGAGCTTGTAAAAGAGTGTTTTGGTTGAGAAAGGGGCTCAGGCATGAGGTGTCCACTTCATGAGTGGAATGAAAGTGAGAAGTTGAAAAAAACTGTTGGGAAGCTGGCTGAAAATAGAGAGGAAGATGACCATTTCTTCATAACACATTGCAAAACTTGTCACATGGCACTGCAGGGTATGGATTGATTCAAGAACTAACCTAGAGAAGTTAATGGATGATTGGTCAGTTAGCAGTTACTGAAAACAAAGGTCTGGACACTGTGTCCAGCTTAGGACATTCCTTTGTTACAGAGGAGAACAAAATGCACAAAACTGAAGGATCACACTGCTTCTGTAGTTGCTTGTGGTATTTCTAGGGCATTCCATGCTGCCAGGTACAGGTAAAACAAACTCCTGCCTGAACTGTATTTTGCCTAAATGGTGGGAGTGGTTAGCGTGCAGGAACACAAATGCAGGGATCTCAAGCTACTCTGTTCCATTGCTGTATGAATGCTTTTTCATATGTATTAAGTTTTATGTTATGTGTTTTGCAAAAGAAGTTCTTAATGTGCAGCCTGAGGACCTGTGTCTACAGTGATGTGTGTTTTCATTGCCTCTTTGGGCTGGCTCATTCCTGCCTTTGCTCCTGAGTGCGCTGCATTGGCCCAGCCTCAGAGTAAACTGGAGGGTGATGTGGTTCAGCTAAAAGGCAACTGATCCTTTCATTGCTTATTTTTCATCCAGATCTATGTCCCACTCCAGATTCTGGCAACACAGCTATTAAAAGCTGTAGGGAGTGCTTCAGGAGCAGTGGCACTAAATTTTAAAATGCAGCTTGCTTCAGAGGGCATTAATGCAGTGCACTGCTTTGTAAATCAGTATCTGTATTCACTATGGGAGAACTTCTGTGTGGAGTAGGGGTGATGATTCGTGTGGCTCTGGGAAATTTAATGTAAATAAAACAAAGAAAGTGTCCTGTGCTGTCATTATTGCTGTTCAGAGTAGTATAAGCTGTCTAAAGCATTCTTTTTCACAATCATGAAGAAAATTAATCTAAGAAGGTCCTGATTTCCTCTAGTATCCTAATAATGCTGACTTCTACACACTTCTGACACGCATCTAACCACAACAAAGACTTCAGTTATTCTAGTTTCAGTCCTGCAGGCACAAAATCAGAAGAACCTTTGTGGTTCTAGTTGGAGCAGCTAAAGAATACTGTTGCTGAAGTGTTTATTTCTATATTTCAACTGGAAGTTTCTGGGATTTTTTTTAAAATCTAGTTTTCCTTAACAGTTCTTCCAAGCACTGTGTTTCATCTCAGATTAAGTTAACTACCTGAATAGACACCAGAGATGCTTTATCACCGTATATGTTAACAAGAATTCATGATCCATTGCAGTGGCACAGTTATTGCGAAAGGTAGTCTCTACCTTAGAGATAATACACAAGCATACAAAAGGCAGAAACTCCTTGAGAAGCTGGCCAAGTTCAGTGACAGTGATAATGTTTCCTTGCCTTAATCTAATCACAGTGTGCAAGAGCTGTTACCCTTAGGGCCAGCGGTTGGAGTTCAAGTACCCTTGAGCAGACAGGAGCCAGAATGACAGTAAAAGGCAGGCAACAGAGGTGCCTGCACGGTTACATCAGTCTAAGGGGAAAATGTATTTCTTTGTAATAGTACAGTTCACTTAAAGAGTTGAAGAGAATGGGAGAAAAAAAGTCACTTCTTGTTTTGAGAATAACTCGGGACTTTTCCATTTATGTATTCTGGTTTTTTTTTCTTTCAGCATAAGGATGCTTACCAGGTGATCTTGGATGGAGTAAAAGGAGGTGCAAAGGAGAAAAGACTTGCAGCCCAATTCATTCCTAAGTTCTTCAAGCATTTTCCTGAGCTAGCTGACTCAGCTATCAATGCGCAGTTGGACCTCTGTGAGGATGAAGATGTTTCTGTAAGAATAAGAATGTTGTAGCAAGTTGATACTTTGAATTTATATTTTGCTATTATTTTCTCTTTTTGTTTAATGGGCTGTGTCTTTTGAGAGGGGAAGGTTGGTCTTTGGAAAATATTAATTTAATTGTATTCCTGCAATTACTTCATTGTGTGATGGTTTGGGAGCATGTATCAGTTTTCATTTATCTTTTTCTGCTCCCACCATTGATCAAAGGAATAGCTCTGTAGAAAGAAACAGTTTATTTGAATAGCATTTACATGTTTTCCTATCAAAAAGCACTTTGTGGTAATTGATTGTGATAAATCCTGCTGGGAGACAAAATCTTGTTTGCACCTGAGAACCACGGGGATGTTTTTCTCACTGTTATTCTTGAAGAAGTCTTGAGATGCTTCATGCTGCTTCTGTGGTATTGGTAGAAGCTGTACCTTTGAAGCATCTTTGTTTATTAGGTCTTAAGTTATTTGGACGGCTTATTCACGGATTTTTTTCAGTGTTGAGAAAAAACCCTAGAGTTTATCTCTGCCATATGCACAACTCTGGAACTATCCTTCCTGTTAGCAAATAAAACTCCACAGTAACACACATTCCAGGCTTTATTTTGTTGATCATATGAAAGATTTTTTGAACAGATGTGCTGTTTGAATTTGATTTTTCTCCAGTGCTGCCTAGATCTAAGAAAAGTAAATTATTTTTTTCATAAATACGTTAAAATAGGGGGATTTGGGGTGTTACATAATTGCTGAAATTTTTAAAATTTTATAATTTCTGTGATACTGACAATTTTGACAGATCCGGCGACAAGCAATCAAGGAGTTGCCTCAGTTTGCCACTGGAGATAATCTTCCTCGGGTAGCAGACATACTGACCCAGCTTCTACAGTCAGGTAGGAGACACATCCTGGCTGATCTCCTCATGGCACACCTAAATATATATATACACAATTTTGGTTCTGTAGAACGTTTTTCATTGGTTCATAATTTATCCCAGTGCTGTTCATGTCCTTCTTCTGTTCTTTTTCACTTGCTTTATATTTGCTATACAGTTAGGTTACTGCTTCTGCTGAAGGGTCACTAATTATTCTAATCTAAACTGAAAATGTTTCTTTTAAATAAATCAATTTTTTTTCATTTAAGTTCTCTGAAAGCATCTGTAGAGGCAAGGGCAGGGGGCGGGGAACTTTCCAGTTATGGACTGCAGCAAACTGCTTTCTGAAAAAGAGTTAGTGAATTTCTGATCCGGGTTCCAGAACCTGAAAAAGCCTGAGGGCATTTTGTTCCATACCGTGCATTTTTGGTGTAAAATAAATATTTTGCAGGATGAATTCAGAATTTAATATACATTTCATCTCAGTAAGTTATAGAATGCTAAATATTAGGTGTTCAAGCTTCTATTAAAACTGCATGGTTAAGTCTCTGGGTTTCTCAGAAGATAGGTTTTGGTTTGGGGTTTTTGAGATTTATGCATTTCTCCATTTAGTTCAAGAGAGAAATCTTTCCTGCCACCTAGAAATACTGTAGATTAATTAAGAGTTTAAAAATAAATAACTCTGTATTTTACATTGATTTAGTGAAGGTTAGCTTATTTATTCAGCTGTTTCTTAAAATAACTAAATACATTGATTAATAACTTTTCTTCACGTTTTCAGTCCTATCGAGTTTGTAAGGTTTGAGTTTTGACAGGGAGACTAAAGTGACAAGTAGCTTTTTATTTTGCTTCCAACTTTTGTAATCATGGCTTTGAGCTACCTCAGTCTAATGTTTTTTAAAAACACAGGTTATGTCATTTATCACTAAATTCTGAGGACAGAATACTTCTTGTTCTGTATTAGCAATCTTTGTTTTTCTGCTCTTACCTTAGCATTTCAAGGGTATGTATATCAATTTTTTTTTCTCTCTCCAGATGATTCTGCAGAATTCAATTTGGTGAACAATGCCTTGCTCAGTATATTTAAGATGGATGCTAAAGGTAAAGGCCATGTTTTTCTCTACATGGTTTTTATTAATACTGTAGTAGGATGAGGACTCAATTTTGTGTCTTAGTACAGTGCAAAAGTGAGACACACACTAATTGTTTGGTTTTGCAAACAATACTGAACTTAATAATTCTGGATCTGAATTATGCAGACTAATAAAAGAGTGTGGATTTTTATGTCAAGATACGTTAAAATTGTGGTTTTTCTTAAAGGTTAGTATAGCAGTTCTTTTGAAATGTGTCATGGAATCTTAAAAGAGGAAACTTCTTCTTTCTGCATAAAAGGTCCACGTCATAACTTTTACAATAATTTGCATTACCTGATTTATTCTCCATTTAGGAACTTTGGGAGGTTTATTCAGTCAAATTCTTCAGGGAGAGGATATTGTGAGAGAGAGAGCCATTAAGTTCCTTTCTACAAAACTGAAAACCTTACCTGAGGAAGTGATGACAAAGGAGGTGGAAGAGTTCATATTGACTGAATCAAAGAAGGTGAGTGTCTGATTTCAGTACAAGTTCAAGTATTGTTAAACCATCCCTTATCTATCATTGATGTTGCTTTGGAGGTCTGTTTGAGCATTGCACACATGCTGTCTTTTACTTGCCTAACTTGCCTATTCTAATACATTTCAAAATCTGCAGCATTTTTTTGTGGTAATGTTAAAATCATGGCTCTTCTAATGTTTTAAGAGCAACTTTGATTAGAATCACAGATTCATTCACATTGGAAAGGGTCTTCGAGAAATTGATCAGCTCAGCGAATCATGCTCAGCTGAATTCTGATCAGACCTCTTGGTGCTTTTTCCAGTTGGGTTTTGAAAACCTCTAGGGAAGGAGAGTTCCTATATATTCTGGGAAACCAGCTCCAATGTTTAATTGTCCTCAACAGATTTTTTTTTTTCTCTATCCAGTTGAAACCTCCCATTTTCGTTCTGTGTCATTGTTTCATTATCACCATGTCCACCTCCTCAACCTGGCTGCTATGCTTGGTGATTTGCTCTGAAAGTGTTGGAAGATTAGTGTTAGTTTGCCACACACACATACAACTCTGTTCCTTTAGGCTGGAAAAACCGGATTGCTTTAGGTTCTCCTCACAGGTCATGTGCTCTAGACACAGATCACCTTGTTGATTGGCCTTCCTAAAGCTTATCAACCCATTCGTCATAAAGGAGAGCCCAACAATAGGTGCAGTATTCCAGATTTGGTCTGATGAGGGCACAGCCAAGGACAGTCTATCTCTTTGCTTGCCTTAGTCTATTCTCTTGTCCCAGCCCAGAACACAGTTCATAACCCGAGGAATGCTGTTGTCGCTTGTGTTTAGCCTGCTGTCCCGCAGAACCCTCAGACTTCTCAGCAGAGCAGTTCCCCAGCCAGTCGGTCCTCTGCATATGATGATGCAGGGAAGTTTGTTCTTCCCAGGTGCAGGACTTTTCATTTGTCTTTATGGAATTTTATAAAATTTCTCTGCATTCCCTAACCCAAAAAAGGTGCACAAAGTTTTAAAACAACCAGTAATGAGTAGATACTTTTCTGTTTAACATGTAGTTCACTTTAACATTAGTTTAACATTTATTCTCCCTGAAGCATTTAATTTTTGTTAGATAGAAATTTGTTCTTAAGTTTAGAGTTAAAAACAATGTTTCTTATGCACAACTTGATGACAGTTGCTTTAATTTGTAGGTACATTCAATTGTACTGAATGTTTTTATGTGTTCCTTCAAACCTCTGTTTTTAAATAAGTAAATGCTAAATTTAAATGCTAAATACTTGCTTACTTTAGCTTTTCAAAACCAGCAGGTTTGACTTGGAGGTTTGCAAATTACCACCACAGAAATATGTTTTCTGTTTTTCTGTTAAGGTTCTGGAAGATGTGACAGGCGAGGAATTTGTTCTGTTCATGAAAATATTGTCTGGATTAAAAAGCTTACAGACAGTCAGTGGGAGGCAACAACTGGTGGAGCTGGTAGCTGAACAAGCTGACCTGGAGCAAACGTTCAATCCATCAGATACGGATTGTGTGGACAGACTTTTGCAGTGCACTCGGCAGGCAGTGCCACTGTTCTCAGTACGTATTTCTTTGCTTTGCATTAGGAGTATTCAGGAAAGTTAATGGCTGGAGCTTGGCTCCGGTGTTCCCAATGACTATGTTTGGAAGACCACCAATCAATACATCTCTGCCTTCAACTTCTAATGTATCCAAATGTTGGGAAAGATCCTTAAAGTCCCCAAATGCAAAGATACTTTATTTTTCTCTTCTCTTTTCAAATGTAAGATGTTACAGTGAATTATGCCAAGATTCTCACTTTATTTTGTATGAATTTGATTATTTCAAGTCTAGTGTCAGGCAATTGCAGCACTTAAAGGCCTGTGCTTGGGTTGCGAGTAATCTTTTCATGTTCTGTTGCAGACAGCCTCTGAGTTTAGGCTGCCTGCAAGGGGGTCTGGGGCTTAGAAGTAAGAGAGAACTTTAATAAAGCTTTAAGGTACAGCTGTGAAGTAGGCATTTATAATAGGGGGAGATGGGAGAAAAACATTTAGCTCCTTCAAACTCAAGAGTGGCATGAATAATGTGTGATAGTTTGTTTGTGGTTTTTTTTCAGAAAAATGTTCATTCCACAAAATTTGTTACTTATTTCTGTGAGCATGTTCTGCCAAATCTCAGCTCTTTGACTACTCTAGTCGAGGGTCTTGATATCCAGTTAGAGGTAAGCCAAAGCTAAAATGTCTTTCAAATAGTAAAAAACACCCATCGTAGATAAAGACAGCTATTTTAAAAATTGTAAGATCTTTCCTTAAGTAGTTTTCATTTCTTGACTTGTAGGAAAAGTAGCTGCACTAGAAAAAAAGTTTGCTCTATTGAGGCATGACTGAGCATTGCTTTTTAAAGCATGTGTCATCTGTCCCAAGCTTTTGAAGCAAGGTAGAATAAGTAGATTGGTGTAATCATTTTTATATTACTCTCAGTTTTTTCAAGCACATAGTATTTACTGAAATGGTGGTTGCATAGTTTGTGCTAATTTAGCCTCCTAAGGGAGTGGCTTAATGTCTGTAATTTTGTTTACATTAATCAGTGCTGCAGCTTCAGTAAGGTCTCTGTGGCTCTCACTTGAAGGTGAGTTTTGCTGCAGATGTGGGAGATGAAGTTTTGTTTACTTGTTGACTAATGCTTGTTGGGATTAGACAAACAAACCTGTGTTTCTCTTTAAGGACATGAAAAACAAATTAGGCATGTTCTTCCTTATATTCCTTCCTGATGTTTGGGAGGAGTTTAATTGTAATGGCTGAGCTCTACTGTGCCAGCCATTGTGATGTGATAATTGATTTTAGGTTGAATGTTAAGCTTGTGTACTTTCAGTTACCACACAAAAACCCAGTTATCTTTATGTGTAGGTTTTGAAGCTTCTTGCTGAAATGAGTTCATTTTGTGGTGATATGGAAAAGCTTGAATCAAACTTGAAGAAGCTGTTTGATAAATTACTGGTAAGACTGATTCAATATTTATTTATGTAAAACACTTTAAGAAATTATGTTTTCATCAAAACAAGTTACTTTTATGTATTCATCTCTTTATACTTTCTCTAAAGTGGTTATTTCAGAGATAGCTTTGTTCCACTGATAGAAGGTCGAACATAATTTTGCAATTTAAAGCCTTTGTAGATAGAGAGCTGTTACTTGAATAATGTTTTTAATCCAGTATACTCATGTGTGTTTCTTTTTTTCAAATTTCATAGCCATGAGAGACTCATGTTGATCTCATTAATGCTATATCTGCACTGACAATTTTAAGCAAATTCAGCACTATTTCAGAAGCATTGGTGCAGTACATTGTTGCTTCCTGTCATAGTAATGCCACCATGGTATTTCCTCTGAGTCACAAAAGTGTAGGCAAACCACTTGCACCAGGAATTTATTCATTAGTTCATCACATTAGTATAGAGATAGTGGATACTTCTCAAATTGTCAGCAGAGATAAACCGTCCAGTTCAAACACTGCCAAAGAACAGTCAGTCAGCGTAAATGTGTCTCATGCATTTGTTTTCCTTTCTGTTCTTCAGGAGTATATGCCCCTTCCTCCAGATGAAGCAGAAAATGGGGAAAATGCTGGCAATGAAGAGCCCAAGTTGCAGTTCAGTTATGTGGAGTGTTTATTGTATAGCTTTCATCAGCTGGGTCGCAAGCTTCCAGACTTCCTTACAGCCAAGCTGAATGCAGAGAAGTTGAAAGACTTTAAAATCAGGTAATGATTTATAGGCAACTGTTAATGTTCTGTGACAAAGTGTTTGTTAGAAATTCTTAGTGGAGCTCCCAAGGGCTCAGTATTAGGTCCCGTCCTGTTTAATTTTGTGTCCAGGAAAGGGCAGTGGAGCTGGGGAAGGGTCTGGAGCACAAGTCTGATGAGGAATGGCTGAGAGAGTAGGGTGTGTTCAGTCTGGAGAAAAGAAGGCTCCGGGGGGGCTCATTGCCCTTACAACTGCCTGACAGGAGGTTGTAGTGAGGTGAGGTCAGTGTCTTCTGCCATGTCTCAAGTAGAAGGACAACAGGAAATGGCCTTAAGTTGCACCAGGAGGGCGTCAGATTAGATACTAGGGAAAAAAAATTCACTGAAAGGGTGGTTGGGCGCTGGAATAAATTGCCCAGGGAACTGGTGGAATCACTGTCTGGGGAAGCGTTCAAGAGACATCTGGATGTGGAACTTGGGGTATGGTCTAGGCATGACAGTTGGACTGGATGAACCTGAAGGTCTCTTCTAACCTTTATGGTTCTGTGAGTCTATGAAAGTGTGAAATACTATTGTCTGGATGCTAAAGAAGCACAAATCAGATAGATGGAAGACTTATTTTGAGCATTTTTCCTTAAGGGGAAGAAACAAGATTATGGCTTCCCTTTGCTTATGCTTTTATTTCTACAGAACTATGTAAATTTTACTAAGGGATTGTTTTTAAATGTTTTAGGCTACAGTATTTTGCCCGAGGGTTGCAAGTGTATATTCGGCAGCTTCGTCTGGCACTTCAAGGAAAAACAGGAGAAGCTTTGAAAACAGAGGAGGTAAAAATTGTTTGGGACTTCTGGTTTTTCTAACTGAGCCTACTGAAAGAACCATTGGCACATATTAATAGGCTGCAGTCAGTTATGTATGCAAATAGATTAAAGGCATAATACTGCTAACATTGTTGCAAGTGCACATTATCTGATGCTGCATTTTGCAAGTGAAGATGATCTTCTAGTTTCGACTGCTAGCTGCTCTCTGCAGACACATGTATTTGGTTTAATCATGCTCTGTGCTTTGTTTTGAAGGGGAGATTTTCTTATGTTGAATAAGAAAAAAACCAGTGGGAGCTACCCTGGAAAATTAAAAGCAACTAGTTAGTGTAAAATTACAAGAAGTTTAAAAGCAGCTGTGATGAAAACTCAGAGGAGTACACACCTTTCACTATCACTATTGCTATAGCAATTCACTGGGAAGAGCAGTAAGTTTAATGGTATGACTTCGTCAAATGCGGTTGGCATAAAGCTACTAGATGCTCAGTGGTGTCTGGTTTTTTTACAGAACAAGATTAAAGTGGTTGCCTTGAAAATAACCAATAACATTAATGTTTTAATCAAGGTAAGTCCTCACATTATGAAGGAGTAAATTCCCATAGCAGAGTAACCTATGCAGAAGAAAGGAATAGATTTGAACCAAGTTGTATTGTATTACTGTGTATTGTGTTATTTGGTGTTAGCCAGCTCAGAGTTTGTGCTGCTTTAGTGTTTCTGAAGAGAGGTGGATCTTGCTGATCTTGCAAGCAACTTAGCTTTTGCTGCTACTGCTCTTGGGATAAGGTGTGGACACCCTTTTTTGCAGCAATAGTTGCCCTCAGGAACAGACCTCTTTGCTTTAGGGGTCTCTGGATTTCCTTGTCATTTCTCTTTCCTGCAGTGTCAGTGAGGAGTAAGGAATAGTTCAAAGAGGTACAAGGAGATGCAGAGGAGGGAGGAGGCAAAGCAAGCTCCTATACAGAACCTGTTTCTCCAAAAAGTCTGAAAGAGACGGGCTGCAAGAAAGAGACTTTCATCTGGGGCCCATGAAACCATTCTGATTTCTTCTAACCCCTTTTTCTCACTTTCTTCACTCTCACCACAATAAACCAAAAACTTAGCCCACCATCTTGAGAAGCCTATCTTGTACCATCATAGGGATATTAGATGTCTCCCTGCAGGAGCCACTGTAGTTCATTGTAAGATGCTTGATGTGCACAGGGAAGGAGTGAAAGCTTGTGCTTTCTCTATAGATGCCCCATTCCTTGAAGATGCCCCATTCCAATCAAGGCTGGATTGGATGGGGGTCTGAGCAACCTGATCCAGTGGAACATGTCCCTGCTCATTGCAGGGTCATTGAACTAGATGGTATTTAAACATCCCTTCCAACCCAAACTATTCTATGATTCTTTATTTGGTCAGTGTAAGACATTATTCTGCTAATATAAATCTTACTTGAATTTCCTAGAAAAAGCAGCTGGATAAGGCAGTAAGTTACTGCCTTCTCCCCCTGCCATGGGACTAAAGAATTTAAAATTACTGGAAAGTAGTGGTTATTCTGGAGTCTCAGTAAGTAGCTAAAATTTTGAAGTGCAGTCAACATGATTAATTAATGTTAATTAATTAATCAACTGTAGATTAAGCTGTCCAATTTTGCCTCCATAGGATCTCTTCCACATTCCTCCTTCTTACAAGAGTACAGTTACACTGTCCTGGAAACCAGTACAGAAGGCAGATGCAAGGTAAGAGTTCTTCATAAAAAAGAGAAAACAGCAGTGTTTATTTTGTAAACAGTAAAAATTAACCTCCCAAGCTGTGTGTGCACTATACAGACAGCGCATGAGCTGAAAGTTTCACATAGAAATAACACCTATCCTGTGGCTGTGGAGAGATGATTTTAGTCTTGCTCTAGGGACACTAAAGACTGAATCAGCTGGAGACTTGCTTACTTCCTCTTTTGAGGTATTATTATTCAGGGCATCATCACTGAAGCTGCTGGCTTCCAGTGGTTAATCTTTGTGGCTGAACTATTACTGTACTTGTCACCACAGGGATGTAATGATATGTTTTTTGTTTTCTTCTGTCAGTCAAAAAAGAGCAAGTGAAGATACAACCTCAAGTTCACCCCCAAAGAAAGCTTCAGCAGGACCAAAAAGGGATGCCAGGCAAATATATAATCCTCCCAGTGGAAAATACAGCAGCAACCTGGGTAGTTTTTCTTACGGTAAGTTAGGCAGCTTGGGAAAACTCTGTGTAGTGACAGTTGTGTCTTGAGGCAGGGTGAATAAATATCCCATTCTTGGAAGAGCAAATTGTACTGTCATGAATTTTTGTTTGTGATGGTCTTTTCCTAGCTGTTGATCTATTTCAGGGCTTGAGTGTTATCAGCCTATGATATATGTCATGTGCAGGTTAGTTTTAGTAGTGTTCTAACACCTAGAGTTAGTAATTGAACTATTGTGTTCTCTATTATGACCCGCATGCACCGATTTCCCGTGGGACAGGCCAGTTGCAGCAAGTGGCAGAGCTGCGTCACCTCTGGACCTGTGCTGCATTCCTATTACAGCTACTGCTGATGTTGCAGACCTGATCCAGAAGTTCTGGGAGTTGCCAGGTTCACTGTGCATGCACACAGTTAAGTCCTCGTGCTCCCAGTGACACTGAATCTGCCTTTCTGCAAGTCATATTTTTGGGTGAAGCACAAGAGCAGTTGCAGACTGGATGAGTAGGCCCAGCAATGCAGCAGCCCATCCCTGTCTTTCCTGTAGGCCCATTGGTGCTACCTCTGGCAAGTAACAAGTCTGGTATGACAAATTGGCACCCACGCCCATAGGCCGAAAAACTGATAAAAAGCATTGTCAGATACATAAACCAAAGAGAAGAGATAACATCATCTGCAAATTCCTTACTCTATACTTCAGGTGACTTTTAAGATAAGATTGTAGTCCTGGAGGTTTAAAGATTGGGAAGTGTTCAACCAGAAATGTTTTATTGCTTGCTTCTTGTTAGTGAGATGCATAGGCCTCTTCAGTCAGCTTCTGATTTCTATAGCCTTTAAAACAAGCATGCAGTTCTCTCTGTAGACTAATACAACCTGTGTTTTAAGACTGTACAGGAAGACAAATCATGAAAGGGGAATGAGGGTTTGATAAATTTCCAAACCCAAAGAAGCTATATAAACTATTAGGGTTTGTGCCGTTGGGGATTTTTTTGCTGTGATCAGATTTGTTCTTAACAAAGAGAAAGGAAAAACTTTCTACAGTATAGAAATAGTTTGTGTGGTATCCATCTCTAGCTAAGATTTGTAATTGAATGGAGTTAAGATATCAGCCCAAGACAAAAAATAATGTGCTGGTGATAGTGTAAGGATAGAAAAGGACAGATAGAATGAGAAAGTTGTGGTTTTCCATCATGTTGTAAAATCACTAGTAGGAAGTCAGACTGATAGTCTGAGTCAAGATTAATACTGTGTTTTTGAATACAAGGATGAACTAGGCAGCCAGTTTTCAATTCTGTGGTGATGGATTGGCCCAAATATAGTCCTAAATTACAGGGACAGTTATGTATCACAGTATTAGTATGCAGAAATACTGCACTTAATTTAGACAGGCTCATTCTCCTGACCTTTTTTTACAATTAGTGTGGTCCATTTTCCATCAAAACATAACTCAGCAATCTCATGGTACATAAGCAGGCTTAGCCTCAGAGACTGAAGTTAGCCTTCAGTACCTCCAGATCCTGCTATTCAGTTTGGATCTGTATGCAGCATAAAACCTGCCTGAAAAGTTTTGACTCTTATTTCAGAGCAAAGAGGTGGTTTCCGGGGTGGACGAGGAAGAGGCTGGGGAGGACGTGGTAATCGTAGCCGAGGAAGAATCTACTGAGAAGTCTGCTAAATCTTCCATGCCCCTGAAGGGCTAAAGTGAAAGTGCTACTCAGCAAGTTTGCTTGGAGCATTGTTTTCTTCAAGGACTGCCTTCCACTGAGACTGACTTAAATGTTCTTTATACCTTTGTATGTATGATCTACTTTTCTAACGGACTACAACTTGTCCATAGTGAAACTACAGCTGTATTTTTGGATGCTTACAGTCAGCAGTTTTGGGTTCTTATTTTTGAAGTGTCTTCAGGATTCAAAATTGGAAAAGAGCATAGATGTTTCATCAAAAGCTGCATCTTGACAGTTTGTATATTAACCTAAAAGTCTGCATAACTGAAACTATATAATTGAGTTTATGTATTAAGTAATGGTCAGGAAAGGCATGACAGCAGAGATATGTGTTAGATAAGCTTAGCAGCTGAAGTAATCCTTTCTTCATCTGTAACCATATTTGCAATATGTGGAGAAGAGTACCATTGTTAAATTTGCTTTGATTTACTTTCTTGAATTGAATTGAATTAAATACATGCTGGTTTTTTTAAGTTTGCAACATGGCTGCAAATCTGTTTTGCTTGTAGCATGAAGCAATCCTCTTACTTAGATATGTGGAGAATGTGGCGTTTTTGGTTTGCACATCTTACTCTTCTCCGTGCATTGTAATACAAAAGTGATGTTTTGAAAATTAATTTTTAATGTTTAATATTAATATGTGCATATAGTTATGCCGTGAAATTTCAGTAAATTAATAGCAAAAAAAACAAAACAATAAATGATGAATTATTTCAGGAATGGGTAAAGACTGATGCAGTGATTAAGCTTCATAGGCTGGAGCTGGACGTTAGGACTTTCTGGCTCTTTTCTGTTTTTTGCAGATTTCTGGATTAGTTGGCACTTGAGGGTGGGTTTGTTGGTTGGTTTTTCTTGTTTTGTGATTTTTGTGTGTGTGTGTTTTGGTTCTTTTTTTTTTAACCAATAGTTGCATTTAAAAATATATAAATAAAATTGTATTTTGGGTAACATTGAAAAATTCCAGCTATGTAGTTCGATTCAGGTGGAAAAATTAACAATTCCATGCTATTTTTTTCCATAGCAACTTGACATTTTTATTTACTGGTGTGCACCCAGAAAATACAATGTAAGAGCACAATGCTTTTTTTTTATTCTCACCACTCAAAATTTTAACTTCTCAGGTCATTCAACATTGTAAAGGAATTAGCATATAGTAAAAAGAAGTCAAGACAGAGGAAAAGAATTTTAATTAAGTGTTCCAGAGCATGTTGATACAAAATACCTTAGGCTTTAGAAGAGTGAATACTACTTCTCCCTTTTTTTGTCCAGCAATATCCAGAGAAGGTCATGTCTCCCCACCCTAGTTCCATTTGTATTTGCTCGTGAATATGACTCAGGTGTTTTCATTAACAGTCTTTGATATTTATCACTACAATCAGAAGGCCAGAACACCAAAATTATGTCAAAGTTAGAAACGTTGATGCTAAATTCAAAGTCCATTTTTGCTTAACTCTGGAACAGTAGGTAGGAAACTTTGGACATTCCAGGACATATGAGCTGACTTTGTATTTCTCATTACATGCCAGCTGCTGCAGTCTGATTTGGCACTAAAACCATGAAACTTGGCTAAAAGCTTTGAAGGAGAAATTTGTGAGGTCAAAATGTCCCTCTGAAAATAGGTACTAGATATGTAATAAGCTTCTATTGAGAGGATAAAAAGGAAAAAGAAGACATTTTGCACTTGCGACTATAATTGGTGTTTCGAGGGGATTTTAAAATGTAATCCCAAAGCCTAAACGTAGCTTGTTTTTAGACTAGTAGCTAGATACTAGCGGCTTGTTTTCTCTCTGAATTTTGAGTGAGTTTTCTTTATGTGACTCCTGTATTTCAGAGGTGATGGGCAAAGTTCTTGTGGCCTCAGAAGTAGTTAGATTATTTTTCCTGAGTTTCCTATCTAATTTTAACACAGTGAGTTCTTGTGGAAACACCTGTTCACCATCTTGTTGAATTGTAAATGTTCCCTTACAGCTTTGGAATAAATTCATTTTGTAATTTTGTTTGACTCGTTTCACAGTTACTCTGCAGCATTCTGTGTCACCTTAGTAAAAGAGGTTCTCTGGTACTTTTTTGTTGTAGTTGACTTACTGCTTAGATTGCTGTAGATGCAGAAAGCTGTTTGCCCCTAAGGAATGGATCAGCTGTTTCAAGTTTTAAGTAACTGAACTTTTAAATGAAGAATTTTGAGGAGGAATTTAAATATTCAGCAAAAGCTGCATGTTCTACATCTTATCTGGGAATTCAGTGAAAACAAGTCAGTCATTGTCTTATTCAACCTCCTAGATGTTGACAGTGTGATACAGTTTGTTAGTATCTTATGACAGAGCAAGAGCCACTTGGAATAGCAGCCAGAGGTTTTTTGTGGAATGTGTAATATGGCTGATGTGAAAACTGTGACAGCAGTAAGCAACTATCATACTTGTATGGATATTTTCTCTAGGCTGGTACAAACCAATTCCTTTGAACCACTGACACACCATTTGTAAACTTGTTCTTGTTCCTACTTAATGAATTTGAGTTGCGAGGGAATGTTGCTGTTTAACAGGCTCTGGGAAGTTTGGTGTTCCCAAGATGCAGGATCGCAGAAAGATCGAACAGAACAAAATGTGAACGTGGCAGCTTTTTGATTTCTCTCGGGACTGGGGAAACAGAATCTCGCTGCTGGGTTGGTATTTACTGTTAGCTAGAACAGGAAAGGAAAAGTTCATGTTTTGTGTATAACTGGAAAGCATTAGAAGGGAACAGGAGCCATGTGTCTCCGGAGCTCCCTTCACCCAGCTCCTGGGAGGGCTGTCGTTAACTGTGTGTGCATGGCTGCAGGTACGGTTTAGTTGGCGCTGGACACAAAGTCGTGTCATGGAGCTATCGTAGCAAATGTTCCAGTGCGCCCTAGACAGAAATTACCTCAAATTGAAGCGTTCAGCGTGTCGCCACACGCTGCTTGTTGGCATTTAACGCCGGCCTTGTGCTCGGGGCAGCGGTGTGGGAAGGCGCCATTGGCCGGAGCTGGCTGCCCGCGCGGGGCAGTCGGTGCGGGCTGCTCTAACAGCGCTCCGGGGCCGCTCGGCGCTGCGGCGGAACCGAGCACG
>VZRL01000726.1:4527114-4590497 GCA_013397895.1 Origma solitaria
TTCCGCTTCCGGGGGCTGCGAGCAGGCCGGGATTGGGGAAGATGGCGGCGGCTGGAGCGTCCGGGCGGGGCGGGCTGGGGCGGGCATGGGTCTTCTCTGGCTGGGCCCTGGGCCTGTGCTCGCTGCTGGCCTCGGGGACGCGGCCCGCCGCTGCCACCACCCATTGGGTGGTCACCGAGGACGGGAAGATCCAGCAGCAGGTGAGCGGCCCAGGGGACGCGGGCGCTGCCCACCGGGCTGCGGAGGCACAGGGAGCCCCTGTCCGCGCCGCCACTCACCCGTAGCCCCGGTCTGCCCCGAGCTGTGCGGCGCGGGGCACGGGGCCCCTCGCCCGGTGGGAAGCCCTGCCTGTTCCCGCAGCCGCTGCAGCAGCCGGGCGGAGGTGCCGGTCGCTCCCGCGGCCCCGGCACGGGGGTCTCCGGCGGCGAGCTGGCGTCGCTTGTGAAACGTGGCTTGAATCTGCCGGAGCCCCGGGGCGAGGCAACGGGGAGAGGCGGTCGGTGGGTCGGGGCGAGTCGAGGATGTATTTCAGCTGGATCCGTGTTTGGAGCAGCGGTGGTTCCTGCTTAGGGGCCGCTCCCGGGGAGTCTCCGGCATGGGGCCGGGTCCAGCTTTGGTGGCGAAAGCAGCGGCACCGCGACCCCGGCCCGCAGCCGTGACTCCCCGCGGGCCCGGCCCCGGGCACCCTCGGGCTCCTCGCCGCGAGGACGAGGTGTCAGTGAGTTTGCGATTTTTCACATCCAGCCGCCCCCGACCCGGCCGCTTTTCCTTCCTGCTGGAAGTAGGAAAGAAACGGTGGTGTGTGTGCTCGGTGCAGGAGCACCCTTACGCCCTGTGCGGCTGTAATCTCGTGGGTTTAGTCAAAATGTCTTATTTTGATAGCGGGCTGTACCTCACGTTCACTAAGCGGCTTGAAAGAGTCGGTCTGTATTTCATGTCTGGGGTTTTTTTTAGTTGCTTGCCTTCCTGTTTGTTGTAAAGGGAGCAGCTCTGGAAATTCACTTTTATGTCAGATCTGATCGTTTCCCTCTCGAGTGGAAGAGTTTATCGCTGTAGCAAAGAGTGGAGCCTTCCCCCTGTACAAAAGATTGGAGACATGATTGTCCGTTATCACCGTCCATTTGTGAGGGTTTTTAGTTGGGTTTTCTTGTCAAAATGCATTAAGGTCCTCAGACAGCTGGAACAGACTTTCCTTTGCGGGAAGCTCCTGCTGTGTTTTTGGTTCTCAGGCTCTTCAACTGTCTGGGTGGATCCAGCCACTGTCACACTCTCGTTAATAATAAATTAATTAATGACAGCTCTTCTAGTGCCAGCTCATCTCCTTTCCCCACTTAGCATAGTGGGGAAGTGATGCAACTATCTGATAATGGTCTGGAAGCGTCTGTGTGTGTATATTGATTGTATATTGTAAAATTTGGGTCAGGTGTTGATTTTGACTATTGCATGAAAAGCAGCTGTGACTTGGAAAAATCCAATTAGATAAACTTGCTTGAAAATCTTATTAGCTAAATTCATTACTGATTTTAAGGAGTTGCATTTCATCATGTCACCTGATGGTACAGGTAGAAGCTTCCACTGTACCATTGCTATGCAGTTCACTTTTCTATTACAGTTCCAATTGCTTTGTAAGCAGGAGCATTCCCATGTTCCCTCTGTCAAGTTCTTGAGGCCTGTAGGTGAGGTGATAAAACAATATCTGTGGAATAACTTCTCTTACTTGCATGGTCAAAATTTATATACCCATTTCCAGCAAGGAAATTACAATTATAAATGTGTTACTGTTTGGAACATGAGGATCCAGATTCTTTGGTACCTGGAACATAGTGCGGCAAATTGTCCAGTGAGTTTTTTTGTAATTAGCTGCATTTTGGCATCTGTTACCATCATCTCCCTGGCTCTCCAGAAAACGATACTTAAATTTGTGTTTATTGCTATTGCCAGCTCTGCATGACACCTCTGAATTTATTTTTTTCCACCTCGTGTTTTGGAGAATCAGTGGACAAGTTCTATAGTGAACTTCAATGTTGTTTTACGTGCCAAAATGTAGTGATGGTTTGATAGTTACCAGCAAAATAACAGGCTATCTCCACTGTCCAGCAGCTATCCCACTCTGCACTGCTCTGCTGCAGTCATTGAGTACTTGAGTACTGCGTGCAGTTTTGGGTGCCTTAGGATAAGGACATCAAACTGTTAGACTGTGTGCACTCACAGAGGAGAGCAACCAAGGTGATGGAAGCTCTCAAGGGTAAGACTTAAGCAGCTGAGGTCACTCAGCTCATTCAGCTCAGTTCTGAGGAGACCTCAACCATGCCTATGACTTCCTCAGGCGAGGCAATGGAGGGGCAGGTGCTCATCTCTCTCTGGTGACTAGTGAGAGAACATGAAATGGAATGAAGCTCTGCCAGGGAAAGTTCAGACTGGACATTAGGAAAAGGCTCTTCATAGAGAGGGTGATCAGTCACTGGAACAGTCTCCTCAGTGATCACAGTACCACATGTGTCAGAGTTCAAGCAGCATCTGGGCAGCACTTGGAGGATTCATAAGTGATTTATCAGTTCATTGGTAGAACCATAATATTCCAAAATACGTAAACTCCTTCTCCTAATACCAAGAACTTAGTAACAGGACAAAAGCCTCAAACTTCCCTGCAGAGCATCCCTTTGCTTTAATTTTTCAGAATATTCTCATTCAGTTGTTATGTATCATGAGAACTCATGGATCCATTCCAACTTGAGATACTTTATGATTCATTGGCAGTGGGAACCTCTGCGTATTATGTGCTCCAGGACCCTCACCACCTCAAATGGGCTTTGCTGGCCCTCAGAGCAAGGACAGAAAGCCGAAGCAGGTGCCTTCACATGGGTGCCTGGTGGAGGGGCACAATCACGCCCCTTGCCTGGTTGGCTCCAGCCTTGCTGCTGCAGTCCAGGGTGCAGTTGGCTGCCTCAGCTGCGAGAGCACGCGGCTGGCTCACCACCAGCTTTCTCCCCACCAGAGCCCAAACACCATTTCTGGAAAGCTGTTTTTCATTCAGCCCCAGCCTTTCCTGTTGCATGGGCCTATTTAATCCCATGGGCTTGTGGTTACCATTGTTGACTCCATGTGATAGGTCCCTGTCAGCCCATTTCTCCATCCCCTTGTCTAGCTGAAGCCCTGCAATGGCCACCCCACACCGTGTTTGCAGAGGACAGCAAGCTTGTGGTTCTTTTTTTTCACTGTCAGTAGTAAAGAGCTGTCTTAGTAAAGACTGGTATTGGTCCCTGAAGGATGTTGCTGGTGGTCAGCCATTGTTGGACCTTGCACTGCTCATTGCAATGCTTCCAGCACAGCAGTCTGACTGGAACTGGCTGCTGGTGGTAAAGAGTGGTGATATTAATTAGCATTTATATTATTTAATTTTGGAAATATTAGCATTCTTAAAGTCTGAAACACATCTTTAAAAATTACCACTTTTTACAGAGGTACAGGCTTAGTCTTCACTTGGACTACTTCAGTTTATCTGGATGAAGCCTATATAATTAAGATGTAGGCAAAACTTAATTGACAGTAAGACTTAGACATTCCCACTGCTAAATGAGCCACTATCTGTGGATATGCAGATGAGCACCAGTGACAACTGACTTCCTTGTAGCTTTGAATTTGCTGCTGTGAGCTTTGTTATCCTTTTTGCCAAAGTGTACTACGCATGAGGAAGTGACAGTAGAAGTCACAGATCCTGACCTAAATACAAGATACAGTAGCTGGATTGTGTTTGAGGGAAGAAAGGTGAGATTATTTTACATTATTGACCTAAAATCTCTCTGAGCTGTTTCTCCTTATAGAACAGCAAGGGTGCAAGCATTTAATATGAGACTACATTCAAGTGAGATGGACTTTTCTATGATGCAAGACCACAGGCATGCCCTTGGCTCACACTTGAGTTCCTAGTGGTACAGCAACCTGGCAGCAAGTAGCAAAATTAAGGCAGACTGAACAATTTTCTATGTATCAGCAAGATCTCATCTAGTAAACAGGAGTGCTTGCTAAGTAGGCACTGTTGTTCAAGTTACTAGCAAGCATTTCTAAATGACAAAACTAATTACTAGCAATGCATATAATACTTCAAAGTCTCAGCCATCAAGAAAAAACCCATCAAGCTATATGTGTTGCTCTAGTAGTCGGTTTTCAGATCAAAGACATCATTCTCTGGATCAACTTATATTCTTCTTTTAGTCTGAGTCTACCTTCAAATGTGTGTTCTTGCAAAGCCAGAGGCTGAGTAATCGTCTCTCTTTAATGAGATTATATCTGCTCAGTGCACATGTTTATAAGCTTTTTCATTTCACAACTCACAGTATAAAGTTCAGGCTAATATATAACTGATTTTAGACAGCGCTTGTCTGCCAGTAGGGAAGCTAGTCACTCTACAGAAAAAATAGTGGACTTCAGGAAAAGACAGAAACTTGATGTAAAGAGAGAACAGACAACTGTCAGATTAAAAGCGTGCAAGAAACAGTCTCAGTAGTCATTCACAGCTTTAATGGTGGGTACAAACTGCTACCATGGCTGAGAGACCTGACATACCCGAGCTGAGGCAGGGTCTTTCTAGAGATGCCTTGAAAGAGGCGATTAAAGCTGAGCAAGCTGGGAGGTTCTCAAAGGACTGCCTTTATGTGCACTACTGTAAACACTGAAGAAGTTAGGTCAGAGTAATTAAACTAAAAGAAGCACAGAAACCTTCCAGGCAGATGGTCCAAAGCAGAATTGGGAAAGTGTTGCCAAGAGCAAAGAGCCTCTGACAAGGAATCTGAGTTGGCAAAAAGTTGTTTTAGTTTTAATGTGTTGTCATGTGTTTTGAAGTTCATTAGAGATGGAGAGGAGAGTGAAGGAGCAATGCTGGCTTGCTTATTTGGGACTAAGACAACCAGCTGTTCAATGAATGTGCCATCTGATTTTCCTGCAGTGCTGTAGTGTGCTTAATTCTAGCTTAGTGCAGTAGAGAGGGGAGACGGTACCTAAGAGTTGTTCATTTGGTTGCAGATTTGAATGCGAGTGTTCCTCAAGTAGCAGCAAGGCAAGTTGATTCATGGATGGCTTTAGAGTTAGTTATTGCATTATTCTTGTCTGTCGTCTGAGTGCCCATGTATGCTAACAGGTTGAGATGAGAGCAGTGGTCCATACGCTCAAGAATACAGGAAAAGCAGCCATCCAAACCCAAGGAAAGCTGGAACTCTAGTGCAGCCAAATGAAAAGCTATTTGCTGCTTACAAAAGCATCTTCTGGGATACATTAAGCAGTCCCTCAGTCCTATCTTGAAAATGACAGGTGGATGTTTGCTTTTCTCTTATTCTAAAGGTTAGTTTTCTTGGTTGTATGAACTCTTTCTTGACTAATACCTTCTAAGTCTATTTTGTGCTAAACAAAAAAAATATCAGTAAGAACAAGGAAAAAAAAACACATACACACACAAAAAAAAATAGTTCATTTTTACTGAAGTGTTTAAGGTGGTAGCATGCCTTCCCCAAAACAGTTGTCAGTGCCTCTTTATGAGGGTGTGCAAAGACATTGGGTTGGTTGGTTTGAGTATTCTGTAGTTTATTAGATGTTATCCAACCCTAGGGTGATGAGCTGAAGCAGGATGGTTGTGAGGCATAGGTCAGCTTTTCCTCAAGGAAAGGAAAATGTGTTATGGTTTAGAATTTCTCTTTTGATCACCAGAGGACTGTAGGACTTAGGCCTTCATGTGGAGTGAAAAATAGTAATTTTAGAAAAGAAGAAAAAACCTCTTTAAATTTTCTGCCTTTATGTAAGTGTATAGGATAATTTTGAACCTGCATATTTTGTATTGTGAATGAGGTGCTTAATGTCCTTGTCCCACATGGGGATTTAGAATTGCACTTCACCGGCACTGCCTGCTCACAGGGGAGCACAGCCTACATATTTCTGTGTCGCTGCAAACATCACGACAAGATCCAAATTTATAAAAATGGGCCTTGTGGTAGCCTGTATGTGGCACCAGAAATGCAAATGTTTCATTCAGTGAAGCAATGGTGAAGTAGCTTCCACTGTTCTCAACTCAGCAGTCAGAGATTTGCACCTGAGGTGGAGGAGCTAAGAGGCAGATCCAAAGGGCTGCTGAGATACAGCTGCTTGTGGCCATGTCCCTCACACCTGCCACAGTCTAGCAGGTAATCTTGTGCCAAGTTTTGACTGCTGACGGAAAAGCTTTAGTGCAAAGATGTCTGGATTTAGCTGAGCGTGGTAATATGTGCCCAGGTGGTTCAGTCTGTAAGTCCAGAATGTTTTAGCAGTGGCTCTGACCATGTGAGGGCATGTCCTGCTCATTCCTCAACTCCTGGTGTTTTTGTACAGCCTTTGTTCTCTGGACACAGTGTGTTCCCAAGGTCCCATTTCTCTTAGGATCTTCACACTTTGATTTCCTGGCCTCTCATCCTGTTTTCTGTCACTTTTAAAATAAGGATTGGGCAATCTGAAAAGATGATATGAATCAACTGTTCGAAACTGACTGTTCTGTGGTGAGAAGTTATGCTTGGTGCGTGGAATACCTTCCCTGTGTTGTGAGCTTCACAGCTGAAAGGTAGCCTTGGAAGTGGCCCAAGCACATGTCTGCATGAAGACCCACCAAAGCCCAAAAGAGCAGTCAGCAAGACTCTGAAATCCACTGTTATTTCATTTAGCTGCCTGCTTTAAAAATACGCCCCTGGGATAAAGTAATTTCTGTGAAAGTTTAACCGAAAAAATGAATAGGTTTTCTGTAGTTCATTTGCTGAAGAAATTACCGCTCAGGGTCAATCTTTTTTAGGTATTTTGTAAGTCTAATTATTAGTCTTCCTGTCTGTATTTTCAATATTAGAACACTTGAAATTTTTAGGATTTGGCAGTGAGCAGACATCAAGAACCAGTCTGCCTTCATGAAAAAAAGTACTTGTTCATTTCAGATGTATATCTGAATGATCTCTCCTAGTCTTATTTTGATTCCACTGAGTGTATGGCTGATGAAGAATATAAACCTTACCTAGAATATACAAATTGGAAATTTATACCCTCAAGTATGATCAGCAACACATTGCAGACATGTGGTGTTCCAAGTAGAGTCCTGTTTCCCCTTGATGTATTTCTGTTACCTATGGTATTTGTATCTTGTGTGATCTCAGTTGAGCAGAGCTATTCAATAACACTGCAACTTTGTTAGGTTTTATTTCTGAAGTGCTACAAGTGTTTAAAATTTCTGTTTCCCTGTAGCACAGCTAGTATTAATAATATCAAAATATCTAGTGCTGTTTGCTAACAGGTTCTGCAGCAGTAAGCTTTAAAATGGCTCAATACTTATAAAAACTCATTTCAACATCACTTTTCTGTGTGAATTTTTCAGTGACATCCCTTGGAACAAGTGTCTTTTGACACTGCCTACTCATCATTTGGATGAGTCAAAGAATTTATTTTCCAGTTTTGTAGCTTGTCTTGCACTGAAACCTGTACAGATTTTTTTGCAGCTTTCTCAGAAATGCCGTGTAGCATTATCTTGGAGTAAGTATCTTGGAGTAAAGTATCTCAAGACAGCAAGAATATTCCAAAAAACAAGCACCAGTTTTCAGATCCTTGGCTCCCCCTCAAGACTGCAAGAAGTTCCAGTCTGTTGGAGTGGGAATTGCATTCATTTTGTACAGTGACAAAAAATCCTCCACCTATAAAACAAATACGAGGAGCCCAATTTTCTGTATGTTATCATTTGTTGTAATGTGTTTTTCAGCTTCTTTCTCTAATTATCTGCCTTCTGCTTGTAGTATAATGCTTTTAGGATGTGCAGAGGCACTAGCAGCAGTTTTGTTTTTGATGTGCGTGTGCCTCAGTTAACAGTGGGGTTTCCACAGTACTTTAAAAACCCTTATTTAATAATAGTTGATTGAGGCATTCATTGACCCTCATTAAAAAAAATTTACTTCCTGGTGCAATGTAATTGGATTGTTGGGAAAAAATATACTGAAAAGTTTGGCAAAATTTGCAAGTCTGATTGGTCATAGACTTTGATATATGCAGGTAACATAGGAGACTCCAAAACTTCAGGGTTTGATTCAACTCTTGATGTCTTTCATTACACAAATTCTGTGCGTTTCTTGCTGAATCAGGTTCTTGGTGTACTTTGTGACAGTGAATAAATTTGAACTGTTCTTTATAAAGAAACTTTCACCTTTGGGCAAAGTTGAACAGAGAACACTTATTCTAAAAGTGTTTTACTGGCAGGTTTTCTGCTGTGTAACTACAGTAGCTGTCAAAGGTTCAGAGGAAGCTTTTCAACATTACTTTTTTCCCTGTTTACTGTGTTGGAATTGAAGTCAAAATCTTGCATTTCAAGTGCTTCATCTTGAATGTCACAGTTTCAGCACTTTGGAGGAAGAGTAAAGGAATGTGGTGCTTTGCCATCAGCCAAACACTTGGAGTTAAAAATGAGTAAGTTGGACAAAGCATCTCTTCTGGTGCAGGAATCTCCACTTTCCAAACCATGAGGCTGTGGTTGCTGTGTGGCTTGATGTCTGTTCTTTTTCATCCCAGAGGAGCCTTGTGGAGAGTTGCGTATGTTTTGAAAAAGATGATCTAAGTCACAATATCTGTGTATTTTTCACATGTCTGACTCCCAAATCAGGTGATGAGGCACAACAGACTTTGCGTGAAAGGGTGAAGGTGGCAAGTGTTTATTGAGAGCATAAGCATGACATGAGACTGAATGAAACAGGTATCCTCTGAAATCTGGCTGGAGTCTTCATTGTGGGAAGGAAGGAAGGGATATAATCCAGAACAGTCTCCAGGTACCCGTCAAGTATCTTTTATTTGGACTGTTGTATTTCTGACTAAAGAATTATTTGGCAGGTGAGTGAAGGTCTCACGGCTTTTCCTAATCCTTGGGGCATGTTGTCCTCTCTTCGAATTTTAACAAGCAGCAGCTGACAAGAAAGTTCTGGCATGTTTTATGTTTCTATTCAAGGTATAATTTTCCTGGTTTGGGAATGTGGCGGCACAGGAAAGCAGGAAGATGCTAGGTGGCACTTGAGCACGTGCAGCGCAAGCGTGAGCATCTAGGTGGCACACCCTGCAGGGCTCCAAGTGTGTCTTCTTGATTTCAGCACATCCCTCTTCCCGCTACTTATCTTTACCACTGCTGCTACTCATATCTGTGCTGTGCAGCTTATGCAGATGCAAACCTTTGTTTGCGTCTTACTCACTGTATTCTTCATGAGGTGTCACTACTGCTCTCAATGGCAAGCACGGTACTTGTGCTCTTCACCTGAGTACATCAGCTTTGTCTTTTTCCAGCTGTAGAAATGGCTGGCACTTTGAAGAAAATATGTTTGATCTAGGGAGGGATGTTGTAAAAAGCTGGATAATGAACTGTAAGTCTTGACATTATTGCTGACTGGATCTGAGATGAATAAGTTTCAGTTCAAAAGCCATCTGTCTGTCACTACAGAGAAGGGGGTAATGAAGTGCTTACCAGGTGCCCACCAAAGCTGCTTTATCACTCCTCAGCTGCACAGAGGAGAGAAAATACAACAGAAGGCTCAAGAGTTTGTATAAGAACAGAGAGAGATCACTCACCAGTTACCACCACAGGCAGAATAGACCTAACTTGAGGAAATTAGTTTAATGTATTACAAATCAAATCAGAGTGGGGTAATGAGAAATACAAGCAAATCTTAAAATACCTTCCCCTAACCCATCCCTTCTTCCTGATTCCCTGCCTCTTCCCCCTGGTGGTACAGGAGGATGGGAAATGGGGGTTGTGGTCAGTTCATCACACACTGGTTTTACCACAGCTTCCTCCTCCAAGGAAGAACTCCTTCCCCTGCTCCAATGTCATGTCCCTTCCACAGGAGACAGTCCTCCATTAACTTCTCTAATGTGGGTCCTTCTCATGGGCTGTCACAAACTGCGTCAGCATGCTTGGAGCTGGATACTGCTGTTTGATTGTTGTTGCCACTTTGGTTTCTACTGCCAGATAATAGTTAATGGGAGTGTGGTACTTACTGCATTGCTTTTCTGTCAACCCACGCATGACATACCACTCCAAATTCTCAAATACTAAATTCAGACCTAACTCTCATGAGACTGTCTTACTGAAAGTTAAAAACAGAAGCTGACCCTGAATATTATTCTGTTTCTGAATGAATGGTAAGCCAAGATCCTTTATCTTTCAGAGTAAGGTTTTCTAATTGGTGATGCCTGCAAGCTTCCTGCAAAAAATCGCTGCCCGGGTGCTGTTTGTCACTGAAAGTGGAGCTGACTTTGCCCTCTGTGACTGTGTTGGTGTCATGCAAGCCTTTAGATGTCAGATGAGCAGTGCTATTTTGGAATGGGTGATGAAGTGCTTTAAACACAGTAAAACTTTCCCTTATTTTCTTTGCAAATTAATCTCTCATTCATTTGCGCATACCACAGTAGTTTCTCTAGCAAATGAAGCATAAACAAGTGCTACATTCAGTGCATAACTCTGGCTTTGTCTGCAACCAGTTCAAAGTGAGGTGGGGCCCGTAGGAGGAAATAGGAAATATGACTATAAATAAAATGCTGTAGTCTTTAATACTTCAAGTAACAAAATCATTACTTTTTTTGAAATGGTATTTTCTGTGCTTCTCTGCATCATAGTGGATACTTGGTCATCCTTTTTTTGCTGCAGTTGCATCCATAATCTCCAAATTCATAGTGTAAAAATGGACTAGTGTCAGTAACACCCATTGTTTTCTATTTGACTGGTGATATAAGACAATTAATTTGCTAAGGCAGAAAATTAGTTGTATATAACTGGACTGTATAGGTAGCCACGTGCTAAAATGGCTCCAAACTAAAAGAAGCCCTGCAGCTTTTGCTTTGGGGAGGAATATTTAGCTAAAACCACTCTTAAGTTTTAGTAAAAGGAACAAATGTTTATGTCTCAGAGGACAAGGTCCTTACTTGGTCAAGAATCTTGCAAAATAGGCTTCACAGTCAGTAGTCCAAAGAAAGTTGATTTGAGCTTCTTGTCTGACTCACAACCAAGAGCATACAGCCTTAATTGATTGAAAGGACACATGAGGATGACCAGAAAATATGCTGGAGATGCAGTTCTCTGCAGTAAGAGAGTGCCACAGAAATGTGTCCAAGCTGTTCGGAAAGGTGACAAAAAAGGAAGAGCTGGAGCTCAGGAGGTTCTCCTGCATGAGTATATATGGCAGACTTTTCCATTAAATTGTATTGTCACTAAATTTGCACAGATGTCATGGGGGTGAACAGCCCATTGAGATGTATCAGTGCTAACATACAGATAAGTGCTCACATCTTCATGTAGCAGCTCATTCTGTATCCTGAAGGCTTCAACAGAAACTGAGCAGATTCAGGAAAAGCATCCTGATGTAAACTATCTAACCATAATAGTCATGTTAAAAATGTGAGATCTTGCTGTCCTTATCACCTTGTCTTTTCATCCTGTCATCATTTCCTTGTTTCTGTTCTCATGCTAATTGAATCCTTCATGAACAAATTTAGTTTGCTAGTTCGGGTAAAACGACCAGGAGGGAGTTACGTTCTGTTCAGCTCCTGAGTTTGGGTTAGCTCCCTGGAGATGTGGTCACCACCGCTGGTGTGCAGCCAGTGTACTGCTATCACACTGATGCTGGGAGGAAACAGGGCTGGAAGGCTTGGAAGTGAGCCTTTGCATCAGCTCAGCTGCTCCTACACCACCTTCTCTACTGTAGGGACTTTGCCCCACCTAGTGAGACAGCAGAATTCGGCATGAGGACAAGGACAGGATGTTTCAGCTGTGGGGTGAAGTGCTGTGGTTTACTGAGCCCAGCTAGGGGCTCTTGGCTGTGGCTTGCCTCTAATGTCCTTCTTCATGGAGCTGTGAACTCCTGTGCATAGCTGTGGAAGCTGTAGTAGCATGGTCTCTGTAACAGAGTTTTCAGTTTTCACCTGCTTCCCTCTTGACTTTGTTTTTTTACTCATTAATTCTGAATGCAGGTGGTCTTAATGGTAGGCCAGTAGGTCAAATTGGTTGCAGAGAAGAGTTGAAGCTGAGCTACTTTATGCTTACTGAGGGAAGTGGGGGAGGAATTTTAAAGGTATAAAAGAAAATAAGTTTTTGTGATTGCAATTTAAGGTATCTAGTATTTCAACAGTAGGTACTCTTAGTAATGTTTGTTGTGGAAATTTACTTGCCTCTTACGCTTAGAATTTGTGTGCCTGATGAATTAAAGCATAGTGTGAATTGGATTCTGAAATGACAACGTTGTTTGAAGTATGGGTTTTCATAATGGACATATTATGAATGTTGACTGGACAGAAAACCTCTGAACAGACAAACTGTAATTGAATGAACATAACTGCCTTCCTTTTAAAACCACTGTAAGTAGGTGAATGTCTTACATGATGGACTGTAAAATGTCTTGCAGGTGGATTCACCAATGAACTTGAGAAACCCACATGATTTGGTAATACTAATGAGACAAGAAACAACAGTTAACTACCTCAAAGAACTGGAGGTAAAGCATAACATTTAAGTACTAACTGATTTCTGAAGGGGTTTTTTTCCCCATAGATTTATGGTGCTGGTTTTAGATGGGGAAAATAATTTATTACTGGCAAAGTTCTCCTTCAGGAAAGGATGAAAAATGTTTCAGATCTCAAGAATTTTTTGCATCAAGTCTGCCTAACTGGTCTCCAGTTGTATCATTCCCTGTTGTTAGCCACAAATCCTAACATTTTTACGTAAAGTCACTGGATTCTGTTGTACTGTATTTCAGAATAACATAGGGCAAATCACCTGTTTTTCTTCAAGCCCATTTATTATTGAGAAAGGGTCTGAGACCACCCTTTTGAAAAGGGCTTTAATGAACTTTAAACTGATAAACTGAAGTTTACATGTGATAGGGGTTAGGTAAGCAAATAGCTCACAGCTCTTCTGGCTATGCATTCATTTCTTGTGCCAGATTTGGTTTTATCAGACTAGGATATTAAGTGGAAAGCTAGATGAGCACCAGAGGTAGCTTTAGGTGAATGGGTGAAGTGGAAGAAAGGAAAATATGCAGGAATGCCCCTGTGTGACTGTATTCAGTCTGTCTTTCTCATCAAGGTATACACTCTTTTGTGGCATTGTACGTTTTAGTTATGGATAGAATAATATTTGCAAGCTTTTGGAGGAATGGGTTGTGAAAGTTACTAATGTCCAACGTGAGGTATACAAATGATTTTCAGCAGAAGTTATCTATTGTAAATTTTTGTACAAGTTCCTTCTGGTGTGTATATCTATATTGTTTCACAATAGCATGTAATCAAATGTGTATGGCTTTAATTAAAAATGCAGGGTTTTCTTCTCGTTTCACATGTACTCATGTACAGTACTTTTCACATGTACTCATGTTCAGTTGTACTTAGCATATTGAATAGTTAAGATGAGGATGATGATTTGTTTGCAATATCTCGTATAATTTCCACAAGGTCTTACAGTGGAAGAAAAGCGTCCAAATATGAAAAACTTGACATACTTTTAGCAACTGTTTTGTCTTTTCCTTAATGACTTACCATGGATTTGGAATGCTACTAACCCACTTTTTAGGCACAAAAGGGGAAATAAGGACTCATTCAAGTTGTATTGTCTCTGATGAAAGTATTTATATCCATCCAAATCCAAGTTCTATGGGTGTTATAAAAGATAGGAAAATATTCCCAAAATTTAATGACAATTTTTTATATTTTTTTCAAATGAACTTTGTTTTAAGGATAAAGTCAGACTGTTGAATCCTAGCAGCTATAGAGTTTGCTTTCGTCAGTGTATATTCTGTTTCCTTTTTTTTTTCCCTACAGAAACAGTTAGTTGCTCAGAAGATTCATATAGAGGAAAATGAGGACAGAGATACAGGACTGGAACAAAGGCATAATAAAGAAGATCCAGACTGTATTAAAGCAAAAGTGCCCCTAGGGGACCTAGATCTGTATGATGGCACATACATCACCTTAGAGAGCAAAGATATCCGGTAATAAGATGCTTTATATTCTAAGATTTTTGCTAAATGGAAAAAAAAATCCACAGTATCTCTAAATGCAAGTAAAAAATTACTAGCACTGACTTTTTTTAGATGACAGTTGTTTTATTTTGTGTTACTGTGGAAATAAATTGAAACAAAATCTGCCGCTACTTGTGAACAGGTACAATACAGAAATGCTTTTTCCCCCAAACTGTCTGTTAGCCCTACCCTGAAACTTCTCCTTTTTGTTCCCTGTTCTGCCACTGTTACTCAGTACTGATATGACCAGACATGTGAATTAAAGTGAAATATATCATGCAGAAGGGGGTTGAATGTGCCTGAGTGTGCTTTCAGTGTTTTGAGCTAGATATTTATTTTAGTGGAAACTGTCTTGACTTAAATTTGAATGAAATTCCATTTATTACCAAGCTGTTGAACCTTCTGGTCATATTTTGTCCCCTGTGTTTAGGAAGTAAAGGATGAGCAGACAGTGTACTTGACATTCAGCTTCATTGGTAATTCATCTTCAGCAATGACTGTTTTGTTTTAGTAGTTTTATTTTTTATTATAATTGCATGTGTACTTGAAGCGGGAAAAGATCAATTTTGTCCTCATATACCTTCATTTGGACTTCTCATCAGCCATATTTGGGATTGGTTTGTTTCAGTTGAAGAGTCTGCATGCATTGCCATTTGCCTGGCAGATAGATCATTAATCATCGTAGTGATACACTAGGTTGATGCTGATACATTTTGGAGGCTACCCAAATGTTGATATTTTCTCTAAAGCAGACAAATTTATTTACTTTATCCTATAGTCATGATACAACTGAAATCCAGGAAGACAGCAGAAATGGTCTAATGTGCCCAAAGAGGGGATTTTTGTAATGATTAAATCAGAGTAGTCTCTCTGTCGACTACAATACTGTCTCTTACGAACTTCAGCAGTATTTTAATCTGTAGTTTGCTGTGTTATGTTATTACATCCTCAGCCCTGAAGACTATATAGACACAAAGTCCCCAGTGCCTCCAGACCTGCAGCAACCAGACTGTACAAAAGTTCTAGATCTTCCATACAGTATTCATGCTTTTCAGCACTTAAGGGTGAGTAAATGCAAGTAAATATCTTTCCCTATTAGGAAGAGGAATAGAAAACTCCTACTGTCAATTCTCACTCAAGGTTGAAATGTATTGTAGTCTTTCAAGACTGTTTCACACTTTTTTAAAACTACAGTTGTGCCCTGATTAAATTACCTGCTTATCGGAGGTTATACCTGTTCCATCAGGTATACAGTTTCTCTTTTGTTATTTTTTGCCTTATCTTAAACGACATTTTTAGGAAAGTGGAGTATTTTGTTTTCATAACACATTTCATTAGCAAATTGATAGCTTCCTTTGGAACTACTACTAGCTTGTGAATTGTCTCAGTTGAAATTTGGAGTGTGCTGAACAGGGTCGTTAAAATGTATGAAGATTCAGGATAAGAAAATTGTTTGCAAATTTGTCAGTAGCTCCTAACATACCTGACTGTTTGGTATCTGAATGCCAAGTCCTAACCCAGAGGATGACATAATTGTTCCCTGCTAGTACAAAGTTCAGCTGCTTTAGAAAAGTTAGAGTGGAAGAGTGGTAGGAAAATTGGTTTTGTCAACAGCATTATATCAGCAAATTTTCTAAAGTAGATGCAGCTTTACTGCATCTTGGTATTTATTGGTATTTATCTTGATATTTATTTTGATATCTATCTTGATATTTATTTTATTGCAAGTCTTTTCATCAACAAAAAGGGATTTTCTTACAGCTAAACAGTAAGTGGAGTTTTTTTAGCTCTGTTCCTGGATCTGGATGTATTTTTGAAAGAAGTAGGTTTGTTGTTTGAGAAGGAAGAAAGGGAAGAGGTATAGGAATACCTCCATTGTGTGCATGTAATCTGATAACCATGACTTAAGTGTTCAGTGGTCAATAGCTGCCAGATACACAGTGCTGCCAGAAGTGAGTATTACCCCTGTAGCACTCACAAGCAGAGGCTGCTTTTGGCTGCTTCTACTTTTTTCTTGTCTGTAGTAATATCTATTTTTATCTGTCAGAGGTGAAATCGTTCTATCAGTTCCCAGAGATCTTGAAAGGAAGATAAGATTGTAAAATAACCAAGCCGTACATTTTCCTGGGAGTCATGCTTTTGTTTATATTTCTCTATTCTTAAAGTGTCAGCAAATACCTATATTCAGGTTTTATTTTAGGGTGTCCAAGAAAGGGTTAATCTTTCTGCACCCCTGTTACCTAAAGAAGATCCAATCTTCACATATTTATCACGGAGGCTGGGAAGAAGTATAGAGGAAATAGGTCACCGTATTTATGACGGGCTCATGAAGGTAAGAAACTGTAATCTTGCTGGATGCACAAAAAGGAGTGCTGAAAGGTCTCAGAAGATGAGATACACTTCATGCAAGCAATCAGATCCAGTACTAGTTTTGCACATGTATTTCTGGTTTACAGTTCAGTTTCAAAAGGCAAACTAAGACCATTTTCTGCTAGGCAGGCAGAGGTAGGAGATGGTACCAGCAAAGCCAGTAAATAGATACTGTCATCTTTAATGACTTATGTAGTTATGTTGTCTGGCAAGCCACATTCATTGCTTTGTCAAGGTACTAAGAGTTTGTAAACCAAAAATACAGATATTTTAAGAGCAAAGAAGAAACAACCATACTGAAGTGTGTGTGTTTTTGTTAAATGTCTTCCTTCCTAAAAAATCTAGGAACCCTCATTGAACTCCAGCTGCTGATGTTTAAACTACTGTCATTTTTCATTTCACCTCATTTTGTATTTTTATTTGCCTGAAATGCAGAAATTCTGTTTCTTTAACACATTAATGTACTAGTTCAGTGTCCCTAAGCATTGACAACTGTTGCCAAATGGCAGCTTTCCAGTGGAAGAGGATAGCTTAGAGCAGCTGAGCACCAACTTTGGTGCTCAGCTTTTCATCCCATAGTAATTAAAGCCCTGATTAACCTTTTAGTTAATGTTTTACTAGTTAGTAGAGTTCATGTGTTTCTCTTTACTGCAGAACTCTTCTTCCTGGGTACTCTATAACATGGCTTCTTTTTACTGGCGAATAAAGAATGAGCCATACCAAGTAGTAGAATGTGCCATGCGTGCTCTTCATTTTTCTTCAAGGTAAGTATTGCTAATAAGGATTTCTTCTCAGATTGCTTTTCTAGTTATCCTAATTAGTAAACCGGTTTTGGTTTCTAAGACAGTATCCTAAAGAATAATCTGTGTTACTTGTTCTTGGTCTCTGTGTGCTATACTAGGCATATAAATAGTTGAGACATTTTTCTAGTGAGTAATATATTTTATATGTGACTGGTAAATTAATGTATCCTTGTGCATGATTCTTACACAGTCTGACTTTCCTTTAATGTTCGCTTGTAATTTTTTTCCTTTTTATTTTCTTTTATTCTTTTAGGCAAAATAAAGACATTGCACTGGTAAATTTGGCAAATATTTTGCACCGGGCTCACTTCTCTGCAGATGCAGCCATTGTGGTTCATGCAGCTCTGGATTACAGTGACTTCTTTACCAGCTATTACACTCTAGGAAATATATACGCAGTAAATACAATCTTTATTTTCCAAGACTTGAAGAAGATTAAATATTACTTAATCTTTTGGGATTGACTTGTAATGCTTTACTCTTTTACAGTGTCTTGTGCTCCATGTGCATCTCATGCTTAATGCTTAAGACTGTCAAAATACTTTTATTCGAAAATCTGTCTTTTAGCAAAAGTTTTTATCTGCACCTGGAAATAAATTCCAGTAAAATTCTTCTGCAGCCTTTCTTTAATAGATATAGTAGCTTGAGTGTCAGAAGCGACAGGCTGCTTGTTACCATGAATTAAAATTTAAGTTGATAACTTCTTTGAAAACTGAGTATTTTTTATTAAATATTACTGCACATTGGCTAATTCTCTCTCTTGGTCATTCTTCAGATGCTTGGAGAGTACAACCACTCAGTCCTGTGTTATGATCATGCTCTACAGGCCAAACCAGGGTTTGAGCAAGCTGTAAAAAGGAAGCATGCTGTCCTATGTCAGCAAAAACTTGAACAGAAATTGGAAGCCCAGCATAGGTAACTAAAATATCTCAGTGGCAATGCATGCAATTGAACTTCTGTTGTTCTGTTGCAGCAATTATTTACATTTCAAGAAGAAGAGTGGCTTTTAAATTTCTGTATTTCTTTGTGCAGTAGAGTTAAGTATAAGAATACTTTAAGAAACATGGAGTCGAAAGTGTGCAGCAGTGTAAGAAAAGCCAATATTCTAGAAAGCGTTCAAAGTAAATCTTTTCTCCTTAATTTTCAAGATCACTCCAGCGAACCTTAAATGAATTAAAGGAATATCAGAAGCAGCATGACCATTACCTTAGACAACAAGATGTTTTAGACAAGTACAAGCTCATCCAGGAGGAACAAATCTTGAGGAACATCATTCACGAGACACAGATGGCGAAAGAAGCTCAATTAGGTACAACTTAGTGTTCATGCTCATTAAAGCAATGAAATATTGCACATATTCAGATAAGTGTCAGGATATAACTTCCTTGTATATTAAGAGGGCCCTGAGTGGCTCTTGTGTTTTGCTTATTTAAACAAGAGATTGCAGTATGGTCCTCAGGGAATTCTTTTTGAGTCTTTTGAAATTGGAGTTTCTGGGCTGATGAAGTAAATAAAACGGATTGATCAAACTGGTGTCAGAGAGCTTGACTGTGTGCTGTCTTTGTCTCCTCAGAAGCCACACTTCTCTAGTATAAAAAATATTTTGTACTCTGCAGGGAACCATCAGATTTGCAGATTGGGCAACCAGCAGCATAGCTTGCACTGTCAGTGGGATCAGCCTGTTCGTTATCACCGTGGAGACATTTTTGAAAATGTGGAATACGTTCAGGTTTGTCTGCGAATTGATACCACTGCTCTAAGTTACATCCCGTTTGCTTTATTAGCAAAATAGTTTCAGTTTTTTCAGGCTTGATAAAAGGGCTCCTTTTTGGGTGTGGTAATTATAGTGAGAAATCTCTTAGTCTCTTTTCCAGAGTGTAAAGTATTTTAATGCTAGTTCCTTTTGCTGTTAATACAAGCTGAGATTGATTGTGAACTGTAGAAATACAGAGGGTTTATTGTAAAAGGCTTTGTTTTACTTAGAAAAGAGAATTACTTGAATTCAAAAACTTCATTTTAGTCCAAAGCCTTAGTTTCCTATGATTGCACCAAGGAAATTTAATGCAAGAGTACTAAGAAGTTTTGAAGCAAGATGTATACTGATACTGAAAATTCAGAATGCCAGCCACTTAAGCAAGACTTCTGCTGTGTTAGAATTACGGATAAGGATTACGATTTCAGTTATTTTGCAATGTGGAGTATATTCTGAAGTTTCCCCTTAACTAGTTTAATAAATAGGAATAATTAGTGTTGCTGTTGTCTCCTTGATTGTTCTTCCTATTATAGTAATTATTAATTCAGATTATTGAGATAATCCTGAAAGCCATGAGTCTTGGTAATTCTGACTTACTGTTGAGCTGTGCAATCTAGATAAGTAGATTTTATTTGTGGTCTACTAGAAATGTTTGCTTGGTACCTTTTAGCATGTTTTCCTTGATTTGCACTTGTGTTTTCATTGTTGACTAATTTACAACGTGAATATTACTCTTGCATGGTGTGAGTGAATCAAGAGGCTTAAATTCCATTGGGTTTTTTTTCTGCTACCCACACTTCAGCTCATCAGTGAGGCTTCGCTATAGAACGGGGCAGGGGAATAACATAGAGAAATTCAAGAAGGAATGTACCATCTCCTTTACTGAATTTTGTCTTTCTGTTGTTTGTAGTTTGGTGAAGACTCTTCTACTTCTAGTATGACATCCATGAATTTGGATCTTCATGCAAACCAAAGTGTTCACAGCCAGTCCTTGCGGTCTTCCCCTGTGGCTCGTTCTGTCGTTTCGGTGTGGAGTGTGGAATCCAACAGAGTAAGTGAAGAGGATGAGCTTTGCCTTTTCAAAGAGGAGGGGTGAAAGTGAATCTTGTCCTTCTTTATGTGAAACTTCTTAGCATTTGGGCTACAGTTTTGATGTGTAGCAGTGCCAGAGAACATAACATTCTGAATTTTCTTCAACATTCAAGCATCTCTCTAGTTTCTCTGTACTAGTTTCCCATCCTTTGAAACTGCTACAGCACAGAAGGAGTTGTTCTGATGTAAACATCTGCTGCAAGTAAAGCGCTGCAGCTGAGTAAAGATAGAAATTTCAACTGCTGATGTTAAAAAAGATGGAAAAATAATAGTTTTAAAGATCTCTAGTTGTTTTTTTTCTTCAGACTCTCCCTTTAATATCCCTTTTATTACCTTGTTCATTAGAATGTTAAAAATGTTGAGAAAATAATAAAAAATAATTCCTTTCCCCCTTAGGACAAACAGCATATTCTTTGGCCTCAGCGATCAGAATGCATGAAATCTTTTCCCAAAATTCCTCACCCAGAAGAACTGCCAACTTATTTCTTGCCTCCAGAAAACAGGGGATTCAGGCAAGTGTTGATTTTTAAAAGCTGTGTTTGTAAATCTTCACAATAATGCCTTAATGAGTATTTTCTTTCTGGAGAGGATGGATGCAGTTAGTAATCAACAGTAGAGAGGTGTTCAAACCTCTTTCTCTGGCCTTTCCACAGATGGAAGGCATTTTCCATGATTGTTGTCTTTGCTGTAACTGTAACAGCCAGATCCAATTTCATGGTGATTCTTCCCTGACTGTTAGTGCGAGGTGAACACATAAAATATAGACAGAATGAGAATTTAAGCACAAGTCTGAATGCCTTGTAGAGTAACAAAAAAAGACCTTGAGAGAGAGAATAAGGTGAGCATTTATTTAATAACTGCAATTAACTGTTGTACATTACATACATCCTCTTAGTTTTAGTTATGATGACAGAAAATGATGAAGACCAGAAAACCCTACAAAGGGATTAGGACTGGGAAACTCCAGCTTGTTCCTTTGGGACAGAGGTGGAAAATCAGCTTAGTTGTGGAAGAGTCAGGAATATTTGTTATTATACAGGATACAATAAATGTGTCTATACTCCAATAGCAATCTTACACAGATCAATGCAATGTTATAATACCCTAGTCTTTTAAATTGTAGTAGTGGTAGTAAAAAAGCTGTTTTCGTCTGTCTAGTCAGTATAATGCTAGTACTGAGCTTGTGTAAAAGGTTCCCATCCACAAACATCCTGCAGCTTCCTTTGGAAAAAAGCTGTGTTCAGGTTAGAATGTTCTTTATACATAATTTGGCTACCTCTTGATGTTTTTGATATCAAGTTTTAGTGTAAAAAACTTAAACTCCTTTTTGTCATATATCTGTTTAGTCCTAAATTTTATAGAATCCTTGTTAGTATAATATGAAAACCTTCTGTTTGTTATCTCTACTGCACTGTTCATTCCTCTTGTTATTCTGTGCTTAAAAATGGAAAATAAAGACCTTATAAATGACTTTTCAAGGGAAGGGTGATCCTTGAGTTCTTCATGTTTGCAGCTCATATCTCGTGTCAGTCTGCGGCACGAGGCTTAGCAGATTCTTGTATTTATCCATGATGGCATGCAGCACGTGCTGTTAATTTGTCTTGCTTCTCCTTATTGCTAGAATCCAGCCAGTACTGAATATCCCAAGAGATACTGTTGAACATGAAGAAGCACAGGTACCAGATTGTTCTTCCATTACTGATGCTCGTAACAATGAATCTCTAAACATACTGGTCAAGGAACTAGACACTAATCTAGATTTGAAATTCAGGATGCCTGATGATCGAGCAAGACAGGTAAGAGATGTTTTCTCCTTGGTTCTCTTCTGTCTTAAAGTTCTCCTCTTTATTGCCTTAAAAATGTTACTTGGATCATGAAAGATTCTGATATTTAAAGGTGATGAGTACTTACGAAAAAGGTGGGCAAGTTCTTTCTAATAGGAATGGAGAAGGGTTAACTTGTCTGACTTCTTTCAGATGCTGACCAAAAGCACACAAAGTGGGAAACTTAATTTACTTTTTGAAACCACATCTTTCTTTCAAAACTTACAGTCACTTGACATGATTCATCTTGGGGTTTCCAAGAACCAGCATTCTACCAAGCTGGTAACTTAAGGCTGCTATGAGTCTTTCATATTGTGTTTGGGAGGTTGGTTGCTTTAAGTGTTACGTGTTCATATCCTCTTTTTAGTACAACGTCTTTATCTTCCCTTTGCTAAAGAGAAGATTTAAGGAAGCAAGTGTTGAATGGCCCGTGTAGATCTTGACTGTAAAATCTATTCAGTTGCTTGAGGAAAAAAAAAATCTTTGTGTTCCAGGTTTTCCATTCTCGTATCAACAATGAAACTGTTACGCTCACAAAGATAGGAGTGTTTCTAGATCATGCCATGAAAAAGGTACGTCAGTCTGTCACATGAGATGAATTCAGAATTCTTACTTGAGATTTGTTTTTATACTTCTAAAATAGTCAGTCAGTGACACACCAGAAGTAAGTTTATTTGCTGCCTGTAACTGAGATGAAACTAACTTAAAAATCCATGTTTACAAGTAAAGCAGAAACATACAGAGAAGTATCTAATTTAGCCTAATGTAGACCAGACAGCCCTGTAGTTGCTTGTTCTTGTTGCAGGGACATGGAGCAGCAATATATTAGCTAATTTAATTCTGGCAGCCATTTGCTTAATTGAGAGAAGTAGCTTGGAACTACTCCTCCGTCTGCCACCCCTTCCTGCTTGCCTGCCTTGTGCTCTTCCTCCTCCTTCCCACCACCCTGCTTTTCCCCCTACTCTCCCTCCAAGGAAACCAACCCTCTGTCAATCTTCTGTCAGGATAATTAGCACTCTGGGGCAAAGAATGTACCTCTGTATAAAACCCTGTGGAATGCCGCCTCCATCTTGCGTGGGGCCTTTGAGAGTCGAATGACAGGAAGCATTGAGAGAGACATTGACTCTTTTTGACATGTCAAGCTGATATTTCTCAGTTTAACTTTCTTGTAGAAGTTATGTCAAGGTATTATATGTAGATGCTTTTTTAGTCTACAATCAGTACCATTTATTATGTGCATCTGTCTTAACCAAAAGAAAAATTAACAGTAGGAGTTGATTCCTATTATTATGTTGTTCAGAGCAGTCTTATACATGTCTAATGTCTTACTGTGCAGTACATGAATATTTTGGTTTTAACTGTAGTATTCTGTTGCTGTCGTGCTAAAAGCCTGAACTTCCAGGTGTGCTGATGTAAGAACAGTGTTGTGTCATACCTGTTCTGCTTATGATAAACTACTTAGAGCAGGAATGCCAGAGTTAGTATCTTTGTATTGGGAAAGACAAAATGCTAATAACTAGCTGAGGATTTAGTTAGAGGTGTCGTTGAGACCTGTGTATGGAGAGTAATTCAGTGAGGAGTTTGGAATGAAGAGCATACAATTAATGTTATGTATGTGTATTGCAAAATAGGGGTCATAAATACTCTTAAAATGACATATTATGTAAGGTACTCCAAACAAAGATTAATATATCATGTTGATGTCTTCCAGTTCATCCAGGACCATAGTTAGAACCCTTCTGTGTGAGGGGGTTTTTTAAAACCTGGAACAAAATTTTTCTTACTGACTAACTTAACTGTTTTGTAGTACTGTTTTGCTTCTTAATCTTTGCTGCATGTTTCCTACTCAGGCATGCATTTGGGCTTCAGACATGTGGGTAGGACTGGACATCCATTCCAGGTGTTGCTTTTGTGCTGTAAACATTTTGTAGAATTGGTTAACAAAAGATGATGAAAATGTTAAAAACTAGAACATGTTTCTGAATAATTTCAAAGTGCATCTGAGGGTGGATGTTTTACCTACCTCTGTCAACCTGTCAGTATTGTTAAATTTTGCTATTTCTCCTCTAGGGTGAGTGCTTATTTTTGCTGTTAGAGGTGAAAGAGAAGGAAGGAACATTCAAGGTGTATTTGACAGTTCCTGCATTCTTCCACCTGCCCTCACTTACTGCTTAGTATTTTATAATCTTTAAACAGTATCTAATGCATGCCAATTGTCAACTTGCATGAGACAAATAGGTAACTAAATCTCAGAAAAAACAACTCTGAAACCATAAATTGACAGAGAAGGGTAATGTTGGACACAGGACCTAGAAGCACAATTAACTATAATTTAATAGCTGCCTGACTTTCAAATTCTAGCATTTTACATAGATCTGTGTTTGTATAATTTTAAGACTGTGAAGTGGCTCACAAGCATTGCTTCCTATAGTGAACTAACCATTATCACTTGTATATTTTAAGGGATTTTGTGGTCATGATACAAAGCATTTATATGAGTAGAGTGTGAGCAACAGCTGCTACTAAATTGCAGTTCAGCCTGTAAGTCATGTCCATTTGAGTAAAATGGTGCAGATTAAATAATCTGCTAATAGTCACAACACAGTCTAACTTGTATCCAGTTAACAATGTAGTATGCAAGGGTGAGTTCTGTTTGCTTCTTATTAAAGAGCAGGCATTTCTGTCTTCCTGAGACACCTCTTTGTCGGTGTTTTTATCCTTTTCCCTGACTCTCCTATAGCCAGAAGATCCTCTATGGCTTGTGCTTAATGAAGCTGGATTGTACTGGCGTGCAGTTGGAAATAGCACCTTTGCTATCACCTGTTTGCAAAAAGCATATAATTTGGCTCCACATGAGTATCAGGACATCCCTCTGGTCAATCTTGCTAACCTCTTGTTTCATTATGGTCTTCATTCGGATGCCAGCAGGCTCCTTCTGAAGGCTTTGGCCATCAATGCCTCTGAGGTAAGATGATGGGGTTTGTGTTTGCTCAGCAGTGAATGTGTTTTCCCTCATTATTTTCTAAATACATGTTATTTGTGCTTACCTGTGCAATGCAGTTCATCTTCCAGCTTGTTATTTGCAGCAGATGTTAATTTTCATATAAATTCTTGACTGCACTGGGGTGATGCTGATTGTTGAGAGTGTAAACATCTAGAGAAGTTCTTGTAAACCAGTGAGAGACTTCTAGCCTCCCAAAACCTGTATTATCAGCAGTGGCTCCAAGGAGTTTAATCCTGGCATTTGGCAACATTTTCATCCAAAACAGCGATCTGTCAGCGTTGTATCTTGATTCTTAAAACCCTTAAAGTAGCATATATGTCACCAAGACCTTCAGCTGTATAGACATCTTTTTGTGACACTTGACTTTTTATCTGTACTGTTTTATTTGTCCCTAGGGTTTATCTATCTTCGTGGAGGAAAACATGTTCTAGTTGTTTGGTGGCTTTACTGCCAGCCATCGATGCAAACCAGGTTTTTGTATTTCTGAACAGTAACATTATAAACATTCTGTAGGTTGTCACCTATGTCATATGGACAGTTTCTGTGTAAACTGTTTGAACTACTGGACTGGCCAGGACTGTTGTGAAAAGGAAGGGGTGAGGGAGTGGCATAGCAGGGAACACCTTTTCTCTAGCAGGTAATTTTGGTCTTACATTTGGGACACTTCAGTAAGAAGTTCAAGTAGCTTCTTTCCTGTGCTTCTACCTTTCTAATTAGATTAACAGAGCTTAAACCTGCCAGGCCACCAGTCACCTAGAATGTAATAAAGTTAGAAACAGGATAAGCTTATTCAATGTAGCATTGTGAAACAAATTCACAAGTGCTGGAAAGGAATTTAGCCCATTTGGGTGGCAGGGTGGAGTGCAAAAAGAAAGAACTATGTTTGAATGATATGCCTTAAGAAGAACACTTGAAAATACAGCCTTAGAGGGGAGGAGCCTAGGAATCGTTAGGACCATTCTGTGTGAGTAGGGCTTTTCTTCAGAGATACTAGCAAATCCTGCCTCATAACAGTAATACCTGCTCCTGTTTTTCTCAGTTGTGCTCGGTCCTGTAATACCTAGTGTACCCAAAAAACTAGCAGGACGCATTCCACTTTAATGGTATTTCCTGGGATATAATGTAAAGTAAATACAAATTAAAATTAATTACAGCTACTGGGAGTAAAAGATGTGCTATATCAGCAAAAGCTGTTTAAAAAAATCGTGTTCCTCAGCTTGCACCATTTTCTGAATGCTGGTTAGTAATACAAGCTGAGTTGGAAAAATCTTAAGCTACAGATCAGTCTTCACATTTTTAGGTAATGAATGTAAAAAGCTGTTTCAGTGGGAAAAACAACTGCTAAATTACAATGCTGTAGTCATTATTCTAGCCTTGTACTGTTAATTGCAGCAAATTGCTTTGTCCAAGTAAAAGGCTCTTCAGTCAACCAACAGATGTAATGCTTTACCGTGTGCCTGTATTAAAGTGTTGAGTTCTACCCAGTGAAAAGGGTATTCATAATCTTTCCTTTAGGAAAAAAAAAACAAACATATTTTAGGGATACTAGCCAAAAACTGTAGACAAAAATACTGTTTTAGAAAGAATTGAAAGGCATAAATGTGTACCTCTAAGCTAAGGTGACATTGGTGTTTTCAGTAACCTAGTTTTGCTGAGGTAAATCTGAATACTCTTGGCAAATGCAATGCACCTGTCCTGCTAGAACACTAGTGATATTTTTACTTTTTTGCTGACTTTTAATGATTCTAAATTGTCTTTGAGCATTTCAGTTTAGTCCGGAGGGTAAGAAGTAACTATTTAATGCTTCATTTCAGTTCATGTGTATTTAATAGCTGTTTTTTTATTGTAGAAAGATGGAATTGCTAAGACAACCCCATAGCAAAACAGATATTGTTTAGCACCAATGCATCAAGCTGCTAATTCTCCACTGTAAGAACAGACAATGCCTGTTTTAAGAAGTTTTCTAAATTCTTGCCCACCAAATTTGGGAGGGTGTGATTTGAAAAGGGTTTTTCCTAGTTGACTTCCATCTTAAACAGTGAACATACTTATGCTGCAGTGTGTCACTTTTCTCTTTACAGCCCCTGACTTTTTTGAGCCTAGGAAATGCATATCTGGCTCAGAACAACATTAGTGGAGCTCTGCAGGCCTTCAGACATGCACTGGATTTGACAACCAAGTGCTTGGAGTGTGAAAGCAGCCTGAAGATGATCCGCTGTTTGCAGTTTTATCCTTTTCTGTACAACATCACCTCTTCTGTGTGCAGTGGTAAGCAGCTGCTGAAAGATGGACCACAAGTCAAATAATGTCTGTTTGCCTTGGGTGTTGCATTTTTTTTTTCCAAGGATCCACCCTGTTGCTTTACAGTGCTTTCTGCCTTTAAAGATCAAGGTTGAGACACTGCTTTTAATGGAAAAGTTACAGTCCATTAAATAATTGCTTGGGGGTGACCTCTTAAATATCTAGAGGGCTTCCACTCAGTGTAAATTACTTCCTGACTGCAATACCTTCTGTAATATCTTAACAGTACCACCAATATCTCTTACTGGTAAATGAGCAATGCTGGATTCAGTATTTATGGGAGTGCGCATGTACTGCTAGGCTACTCAACAGCTCTCTTGTACATTGCTTCAGATTTTACAGTCAGATAGATTTGTTTGCTTAAAGCTGAAGAATTTGATGAAGAGCAGTTTAGTTTTAATTCTTGTCTTTTCAGTGTGTTCAGTACTTTGGTTGTCATTTTTTTAGAGTTCAGTCTTTAAGGAATAGACTATGTTATGTCAGCATTATATTATTTGGGACCTGTGATCACTGCTCTTAACACTCCAAAAATCTGTAAAAATTACTTAGAATCCAATCTCTCCTCAAAAAGTATTTTAAAATCTTTTCAATAGAATGACTTTTTGTCGTTACTGGCTACTTATATTAAACAATAGCTTTTGGAGATGGATTCTTTCATTTTATTCAATCCCACTGAATATTTTCAGTATTATGTCTGTACTTGAATATGGCTAATATGATACTAAGGAACGATCTTGAAGACAATTTATTAATGTATATTCTAATCCCTTCTCTCTCAAATTGTTACTAAGATATCCTTCCATGTAATATTTTCTTTATTTTTAAGTGTAAACCTCACCAGTAAAATGCTTCTGATTTTTAGCATTGCTTGGACTTCCTTTGAGGGTTTTTTGTTATTTGTTTTTTTTTTTAATTCCCTCTCCAGTGAAAAGACATGGAGAAACTTCCTCTTATTTAGCATCTAGGATTGTGCTGTCTAAACGTAGACTAGAGGCCATCCTGTCTCCTGATACAATATGGATGATGCCATCATAGGTGAAATTCCAGGACTATGGGATTAGAATAATACTACTTTTCATGGCTCTATGCATGTTGCTGTGACTGAGAGCCCATCCGTTGTGCAGAGAAATGAATGCTTTTTGGCTAAGTGGGCTGTAGTGAGCGATGTAGCAGCCCAAAACAGAAACAGTGAGAAGCAATGGTTGTATCTGAACTCCAAAGTTATCTTTGACATCTTTTGTTTCATATCCTTTTCTTCCTTGTCATAATGTAGTTTGGTTGATTCTTGGCTTGTGCTTGCACTGGTTCCTGATCCCAGGTGTTCATTTTGAGGTCAGCTTCAGCTGTTACTGCATGTGCTGTTTAGGAAGTTTATCTTTCTTGAATGTGAGGGAAAGCCCATATCAAAAGTGCTGATGAGAAAAGCATAATCTTTCCTTTTTTTGCTAGCTTGGACAGAGGTTAGCAAAGTGAGCATGAATATATTCATCTGGTACATTGTGGTTGGGCTTTGTTCATTAAGGAATCAGTGAAACTGCTAAACCAACTGGGAGCTAAATATGCTGTAGTATGTTAATTTGCTCCTTAAATTTCAGTATTCCGTTATTTAAGTATTTTACTCTATATTTATATTTTTTCCTTTTTCTGGGACTCTTCTTGTCTTAATATTTATTTTGCATTTTTATTTATACTATCCTTTACGTCATCTTTTTTTTAGTGCAAGAAACCTGAAAATATGAACCTGGCAAATAGTGTAAATATTCTTTGTACGTTCTTGTGCAGAGTGTAAAATAAACATACTGGTTAATTCAGCCTTAATGATGATTTGTGGTTTAAGTCAAAACTCAGAAGTTAAAAATGAATAGGTAGATGTATCTATCTTACAAAGTTTAGGGAAATATTTTTTTCCTCACACTAAACTTCAGCTGACTCAAGAGGAACCATGACAAGCTTTATAAAAGTGAGATTAAGTCTCCAAAACCAGAATGATTTCAAGAATGTGTACTCAGACATCACATTTCACACTTAAAAGTATCCTGAAATTTTGGGAATCTTCTATTGATCCTTCAATCCAAGGAAAACTATTGAAAAGAGATTATTATTCACTTGATGACATATCATAAAGTCTTTGTATCCTTTGAGATCGATACCTTATGCTGAAAAGTTTATCAAGAACTTGGAATGTCACATGTTTCTCTGGTTTCATATCTTGTTTTGATAAGCATTCCTTCAGTATTTCAGAAAGTAACAGCAGTAGGCTTCCTGTGCTTTGGGTTGTAGGCCCATGTGGTAGCTGTGTTCTTGCTTCGCCTGTCAAAAGCCTCTGTTCATGAAAATTGAACTAAGTAGAGAGACATGGAATTCCTTGCTCTGCTGCTGTGAGCCATTGGCAGAATCCAACAAATGGTCAGTGGGAATTATGTGCTAGCATGAGATGGAATATGGGATCAAAAATCTGAATTCATGGCCTGATTTTTGATTACAGTATGTGCTTGGTGTTTATTTCAAATAAGTGGAATAGGCGTTTTCTCAAGCATGTTGGGATGTTTGCTGTTAGCACAGGACTTTGGAAGTGTGACACACTAACGCTGACTTTGTTGGATGCTTGCTTATATGCTCCTGTCTGTACTGCTGCCTGGTACTTTTTTTTAGTAACTTACCTCTGGTCTAGATAATTTATATTTCAAACTCAAGTCACTTCATGCCATGAGAATGAGAATTAAAAATCTCAGACCAACACTTTTCTATTTAACTTTTGCCCCCTATATTCAAGTTTATATAAATATTCGTTTTCATTGTAAAAGAATTTCTAAATCTGCAGAGGTTTTTGGTGGGATTTTTTCTTAGGGAGGAAGTGTTTGAAGTGTCCAAAGTTATTCCAACCCTATCACCTGTGACATGTATTTTAGCCAGCAGCAGGAGTTCAGTCAGTTGTATCTAATATAGATGCTATACAGCAAGTGCCCACATAGTGCCTTATTCCCAAATACTTGAGGAAACAGTTAGAAGACTTCATTCTTCCAGCATTATACTGTGGTGATCCTTCTAGAGGTGACTTGGCAGTGTTAAGGGTTTTGCTACATCAGCTGTTACCTTACTGGCGAGTCAGTTCTTAAAGCAGGTTAAAAAACTTTGTGTTGCATGACAAATAACTTCATCAGCCATGTTTGACACACAAATAACAGGACCAAGAGACTTCTGTTAACAAGTGTAAAAAGCTTAATGTGAAAAACAGGGTCAGCTCTCAGAGGTGCAGGAATTAAATACTTGGGCTGCTTATTAAGCTAGTAGAGAAAGCCAGTATCATTTTTTCTGATACTGAATGGTGCATTGCTGAGATTTGTCTTGCACACTTCATGGCTTAAAATATTGCAAGTAGCTTTTATCATGGATTAAGGTCTGTGGAGGACTGTCCAGCTGTGGGATTGTTCCTGTGGCACTTCACTGGCTGATATAAATATGCAGATGTTGCCAAGCCTTATTAAAAAGGTTATAGAATATGAAAACCATCTTTTTAGTGTGATGGTCAGCATTGAAACGTGCTGATTTGTTGGTTGCTGTTGGATAAGACTTTTCCTTCTGTTTGTAAACAGAATTGTTGCCTGGGCAAACAGAAGTCCCTTGTACTCATAATATTTTTATCTGACTAAGCATCTACCTCTGACTCACGGTTCCATTCCGTTATGAGCTCATGCACTTACATTCTTTTAGACAAGACCAAAATTCAAAATCGTATTAGTAGACTGATGCTATTCAAAACATGAAGCATGCCTTGTTTCAAGCTTCAAGTTCAAGTCGCACTGTCTTTCATCCTTGGCAGGATACTGCTTTTACAAAAGGCTTTGTGCTCCTCTGTGGAAAGTCGAGGGAGTGTGAGTTCATTATGAATGTATGTGCATGCCATCAAGAAACCTGAATACTTGTATGTAGAGGGAGTGTTTGTGAATGCAATTCGTCCTTCTTTCTCAGAGTGAGTTCTGCAATGTGGATCAGCTTTAGGTGTGGCTTTAGTGCCCTCTTGTGGGCACGACACTCTGTGCCACATGAAATCAAAACTGGTTTATTTCGTCTGTGTCATCTTAAAATAAAACACGGGAAAGGCATTTCATCTAATGAGTGTATACATTTTCCTTTATCCCCCAGCACTTAGGTTCTTACAAGTTAAAGTAAGTTAAAGTTAATTAGCTTAGACCTTTAAGCAAATTGACCTAAAGGGGAGAGGTTGACCTGAAAGGAGAATCTCTGCTTGAAACTCTACTAGTAAGCTTATGACAGATTAAATAATTTGCTTAAATCAACATCCCAGTTTAAGCCTGTGATTCTAGTTTGACAGCTGCAATCACCTCAAGTCCCTATGGTGATTTGAGATACACGAACACTAAGCAAAAACATCACGTAATTTTCTTTACAATAGTGTGTTAAGACACAGAGATGTGAAATACTTTGTGTTTATAAATGCACCTTTCACTTAACTCAGTTATTTCCTACAAGTTATGACTGTCTTGATAGTCCCAGCAACAGACTGCTAAATTCTGGTTGCATTTCCTGTAGCATGAGGTCCTTTTAGGCTTTTTTATCATAGTAGTGGTTTCCTCCTTCTCAAACTGGTGTATTTTGTTCATCCAAGTAATGCTTATCACTTACAGTGTTAATGGTGTTACATTAATGTTAATGGAATAAACATTACCTACGATGTTTACTCTTGGTACAAAGGGTATTGAGCTTAGCTCAGAATTTAATCTTGTTTTAGTTGAAGCAGAAGGCCAGAATCTATACCAATTTTATGGGATTCTGAATTGAGCACTTCAGTTTGTTTAAAATACAGCTTTTTGTCACCTTGATTTGCATATTAGAAGGCAGAATTCATGAATGCTTCTGAACTTTATTGAGAATACCACATATATTAGTACTCTTATTTAGCTGATCATTTGTGGTAGGGGTGGGATCTGTGACCATTTGTTTCTCTGTTGCTTTTACTCTCTCTCTTGCAGTATGGTAAAGTTCATTTGTATAAACAGAATAGTCAACACCAGTAGGGTTTTTAAACAATCAGAATTCTGTAAAGCGTGTGAACAGCTTGTCAGAGATCTCTGAAACACATCATAGCAATAATTTGCCATGGTCATTTAGCAGTAGCATAGAGAAAGTAGGTTCTTTGTGAAACAGTGGCTAAAATCATTGTTATCCTTTGAAGTTCAATACTCAATTGCTTATTGTTGCCCCATACATGTACATGAGTGCACCCATGTGCATGTTGTTCACCCTGCAAGTTCCCCCTGGAATCTGAAAATCAAGCTGGATTCTTTCTCCCTCTGGCAGCCAAACATCTCTGGCAGTGCATATCATACAGCGTCAGTCTGTCTAAAAGATCTGGTGGGTGCCACACAAGTGGACCTTCGGTCACCATATTTGGGCTCTGTAGTGCTACAGGCATAAGAGGAGGTTGAATTGTGCTCATGTAGAATGAAAACATCTTGCACAATGCAGGCAGGTGGGAGATATGGAGAATGAGGACTGCTTTTTGTCCCGGTGGAAGCCAACATCACTGGGGAGTGGGAGTGTCAGGAAATGTCAGATGTGCTCTGACTGGAAGATCTTTGAGAAATCCGTGTGAGAATGTTCTCTGTGAGGGTAATAGGACCCAGTTATTTTGGGTTTGTGCCACTTTTTCTGCACCACTACCCACAAGCAGTTCGCACAGTCCACTTCTGCTGCAGTAGTCTTAGGATATTAGTGAATGTGATCTTGAAGATAGTTGACCAGGTGCAGGCTTCTTGATCGTTTTCACTTCTTGGAGCCTGATTTATAAATCATATCTTTCCCTGAAAAGTCTTCATCTAATGTCTCTTGAGTGGCTGAAGCAAGTTGAAGGTGAATGACCTTGCCCTAATACCGCTGTGCCAAGCCCACTTGGAAACCTGTCTTTCCTTTCCATGTATTTTTCTGCTCAAAACTATTTACAAGATGTATAGATTAAGATTCTTAAATTTAAAAATGAAATAATGTGGTACTACATTAAACATGGCATTTTTAGCTACACCAGTATCCAAAGACTGTGTACCCACTGCTCATGCACATTGCTTCCAAGCTGCTGCTTGCTGGAAAGCCATTATGAATCTTAAAGGTTTCTGTAAACAATGCGTGCTTCCTTAAGTATATCTCTGTTGCTCAAATGTCATTCTCTTTTGCATGTGTTAAATATGCTAATGGGTGAGTTTGTTTTGCAGCTTCTTTCATCATGCTAAGTATGTCTTGCTCTCTTACATACATGCCCTGCTTATTTCCTGCATGGCAGTGTACCTGACAGCTTCTCCCTACAGTCATCAGTCTCACTTTGCGTCATGCTTTGTTAAGAATGGTATACCTGCAATATTTAGTGTTCTGTATTCATTTTGTCTTTTTCCAAGATCAGAAGGCCATTGTCTAGCAGGGGAGGGAGGAGGATATCGTGGCCTCAGCTGCAGGAGTAATCGAGGAAATGAGAATTGCACTGTGGAAGGGAATTTAGAATTGTAGGACAATTCAGTGAGAGTTTACTGATGCAAAACCATTCAGTATGAAGACAAAGCAGTGCAGTATTAAACTAAATATAATGTGGTATTTTCCCTTTTTATCTGCCGTAACAGTGCAAAAGATTCTTCCTCGTGTTACCTGGATCTTTCCATTACTTGAGCAATAGCTACATGTTCATGCAGGAGGAGAAACACCAGGCATTGCTTGAAGGGAAAAGATTCTCTCTCCAACTAATTTTTTCAAAACTTGATAACTTAAGTTATCAGATGTATTAACATTTCTTTGCTGTGTGTGGTGCTTTCTTGTGACAAGACTGTAAAGAAAATTAGAAATTTATGATGTCTATGTCTTACTCTCTGTTTCAAACACTGTGTTTGCCAGTGTCAGTTACTTACACGTAGCTGCTAAAATTTCTTACTGAACCTTAATTGGGTGTACCACCTAGAGCTGGACCTATTTAAAAAGTTCCAGCAAATGCGTATGTTCAACAGCCTTTTTAGGAGGAGTAGTAATTCCCCAGCTACATCTGCAGGGAGATGTAGTTTCACAAGCATGTTCATAGTTGAGCCGTAAACACTACATTAGTGAGTTGGTTAAAGCATGTTTGGAAGAGAAAAGAATATGTGGTCCCCACATATTGGAAGACTGACAATGTGTAGTTTAGTGTCATTAGCAGCTGGCCGAGACCTTGAAGGCTGTATTCGCTTGGCTTTAATCTGAGAACTTGTAAAGTGGTGATGTGTAGCCTCAGCCTGTAATGAGTCATGTGGAGATTGTCTCATAGCAGCATGCAGTGCCATGTGTTCAGATTAAAATGAGCGCTGCACGCTGAGCCATGGAGTGCCAGGCACTTAACTACCCCTGATCTGTCTGCTTTATTGATTTGTTTTTTCCTTTTAAGGTTGGTTGCCTGGTTCATGTGAGTTTGTGTTGTGCTCTGACTGTCCTCAAAGCTTTAAATCTGTCACCTGTTCTGGCTACTGGAGACTGGAACTAGGACAGTTCAGCATTTTCCTAGAGGAAGATATTGAAGCTTCTTGAATGCAGCTGTTTTGGGGAGAAGGGATGTTCTTCCAAAAATTTCTAGTCTTTCTGCAGTAACTATTCTATGGCTTTGTACTGTTCTGGCAGTGTGAGGAGAGTGTTTTCTTGAATTCTGATCTAGGGTGGTTGGTAGTATTCTTGTCAAACATAACCTTCTTCAGGTATTCGTTACTTAAAGGACTAATCTGGCTCTTGATCATCACTCCATCAAAACCAGGATTGTATTTTTTAATCTTATTTACAGCAACAGTTCTGCTTCTTAATGGATTGGTGTAGAATGTGCCCTGTCAGACAAACTGCCAAGCACTTAAAAGCTCTCTTAGATTAATAAAGGATATGCCTACTGACCAGTTAACACACTGGTTTGCTGTTGGAGTGTGTCAGTACCTCTGCTTTGATGTCCTGGTAGGAGGAGTGATTGCATGGATGTCTATTCCAAACAAATCTATAAATTGTCATGGATCAAGTCTGACTATTAATCTGCTCTTGCTGAGCAGTGTAACGTAGTGAGGAGATACACAGATAAACATAAGTACAGCCTATCAGAATACTTTCTCAAAATAAAAAATATGGAAACGGGTCCCTGTGGTATATTGTTTAAATTCCAGTATATGGTGTGGACCTTACAGACAGAGTGATAATCAAAAAACACACACATAAGGTCTTTGCTTGGCTTTGGAGTTTCAACCCCATGCATTCAGAGAAGTGGGAAGTTAGCAGTAGCTCTTAGTAGAGTTACTACCTCTCGAAGAGTTCAACTGTATAATGCCAGTACTGTTGTACTTAAAGTCCTTTCTAGACTTGAGTTCATAGATACTTAGGATCTAACAGGATCTACAAAATACAAGATATTTAGGATAATAGATATGTGGAAAAGAGGAAAGATAAGAAGGAGCAAAAAAAATGCAGGCCACTAGGCTTTGCTTATGCTAGTGGTACTTAAACTAAGATTTTTCTTGGCATAATCAAACAGATTTCCGAATTGTATTGTGTACAGGGATCTAAATATTAGTCATTTAATTTTCATAGCATGCGTTATATTGTGATCTACTGTGTGTGAGCGTTTATTGTTAAGAAATTCATAAGTAACTATTTTCTTATCTACAAAAAAAAAAGAAATCTGGTATAAGGAGAAGTCACTGAGGACAGTCCTTTGTCTTCAGAACTTTTATGTGCTTATTTCTCTTACTTTTTTTCTCTTTCCCTAAAACAAACAAGCAGAAAAAATCATTACTCTTGGAGGCGCACAGACTGAAATACAGACTGGAAGGCTACCTACCTTCCTACTCTATGTATAGAAAGAGGGTCCTCTGAAAGACATATTTTCTAGTCTTCTTTTATTTACTGACAGGATTGGGCAGGCTGCATTTAGGTGTTTATATGTTTCTATATTTTAGGCCCTATTCCAGGCATCATAGAGTAAACTTCTGCTTCTAGATGTGCATCATGAAAAAAACAAACTCCTATTTTACTGGATGGAGAGGAAGGAGGAGAGTGAAGGCTTTAGGTAGTCAATCTCTTTGATTTTTTCCTTCCCTGTTGTTGGAGGGAAAGTTGACATGTTCTACTCCATTATGAAGTAGCCTACTGAACTCTTCAGGATGTTTTGCATGAATGTCCCTTATTAAACTGCATTATGTTTTATTTTAAATAGGTTTGTCTTTCTCTTTAATGTTTTTCCTATGTTTTATTTATCACTTCATACTTCATAAAGAGAATTTTTTTATCTATTCATCAGGGACTGGTCTGTTACACTGTGGCGAGGTATTTCTCTCAATATGATCAAGAAATCTGGTTATGTATTGTTGGCATTTGTATGTTTTGAAAGGTTTAATCAGAACTGCTGTGATGAGGCGAGTAGATAACCTTTAAATCTATAGCTAAGCCAATTAAGAGGCATTTTTTTGGCTACAAATCAGATTTTAAAACTTCCTATGAATGAGAACAGTTTTACCATATAAACCTCTTAGCAAAAAAACTGTTGTTGGAATAAATAATAAAAAAGAAAGAACTTTTGTGTCCTTCAGTCTAAATTTTGATGACATAAATTATCATCCTGGTTTTTGCTATGCATCAAATGAAAGCTTTTTATGTAGTGCTTTTCTGACTATTCCATTTTGAGGATGTCTCTCATCATCTTTAAAGAAGGGCTACTGGCTATCAAAGGGAGAAATTTATGAAAATCAACTTTTCAAATACTTCATATTGCTTTTCATTATTTGTTTTATATATCTAGCTTTTTCAATCAGCAGTTTGTCCTGTCCTTTGAAAATGTTTATTTTTGTCTTTTAACTTCTGGCTTTTCAAAGGAGTATTTATATTAAAGGGAAAAATTAAAAATTTGTGTGTAGGGAGAAAACACACTAAAAGCTTAGTTTAAAATTCATGCTCTACACTCCTCATTTTTTTCCTGTTCCTATACTGTACTTAACTTCATCGGACAGGGAACTTAATGCAATCTGTCTTTCGTTATCCAGAATAGAAGCTATGATGATATGTAGGTAGTAGATAACATCTTTTTAGTGGTTTATCCAGTGTGTTACAACTGTAAAAGGCCCTGGAAGCACACTGGTGTTGCTGTTCTGGAGCTGAGTCCTGCCTGGCTGAAATCAGCAGTGATGCTGTTGGGTTCAGAGAGAGCAAGACTGACCACTGCTTAGGCTGGTTGGCTTTTCAGGGCAGCAACAAGGCTGCAAACTGCTCTATGCTTCTGCAGATGTAGGTTGCCCATATGCTTTGTATCCCTCCTGGGTCCTGTAGGGCACAGTGAATATGTGGTCGATCTCATGAATTTCTCTTGAGCTAAATACAGACCTAGCAAACATTCACAGGTTAGTATTGCACAGCCAGGTAATTCTAATTAAGAACTTGTAGTTTTCTTTTCCTTTTGCTTACCTGCTCTATGACTTTGTTGATCATTTTTCACTAAAAATTAACAGAGAATTATTTAGTTATATTTCTTTTTATGCTTGTCTGTGTGGAAAGCAACAAATTTCCTTTGGTATTGCTTCTGGAGTACAGTGCTGTTGTGCAGTTCACCAGTTACGGCTTGTGACCTTTCTGTAACATTTTTGTTGGCAATCCTGTTCAGTCCTAAGTGTTCTGAAGTTTCTGCTTTCAGAGCTCAATCATGGGGTTCATTTTGAAGTATAAATATGTATTTTTTTCATGAAAACAGTACAAAAAGGACTGCATTAATTTTAGAGCAAAATCTAAATAGAAACATGTTAATTTGTGATTAAGGTAAGCAGAGCAGCAATAGCTGCTAAAGATAGGTTTCTTCTCTAGTTACTGCTCATCCTATTGCTTTTAAAACTCACCTCAAAATAGGTGGCTTGGATTTTTTTCCCTTAGCAAGTGCTTTGCAATCAAATATCTGTTCATATGTGATTGGAATAACATGGTTGCTGTTAACATCTCAGAAGATTTTTAGGAAATTACCATGTTCACCTTGAAAGATCAAGGTAATTAGAGTGTGCACTGTGTTAATCACCAGTGTTAACGTTGTTATGAAAGTCAAAGTTCATGTTTCTATGTTGTCTAGAGGATGGTCTCCCAAACAGCACTTTCCTGTGACACTGCCTTGGCTTGTTAATGTCAGATTGGCACAAAGTCACTGTGGTGCAGAAAGTAAGACAGTTCTTAAGGTGCTCATTTAGCCCAAATGTTGATGACTGAGATCCCAGTAGTTTTAGATGCACAAAAGGTTCTGGTAGGTGAGTTCCTCATTCCCGATTATTTTTGTAAACCTGGGTAAATTATATTGCCTGTAACATGAATCACTGAACAAGACTTGTTCTATAAAAGTGATGGGTGACGACAATGTGCTGGGTTTCAGTTTAGTTGCTGTAATAAATGTATTTTAGCCTAGTTGTAAATATGCAATGGCACTCATGTAGTGAGCACACCTAAATTTTTCACATGACCTCTGAGCAGCATTGTTACCCATTCTCATATGTAAAGTGGTAATACACCACCCCCTTTGACTGTGTGTCTCTGCATCTGGGTAAGCAGTGACTAGCAAAAGTAAAAAGAAGACTCTTTATTGATGCACTGCTCCTGAGATGTCTGTAGATGAGATTATTCATCTGCATGCAGGGATTGAAATTTATTTTCACTGAGCTCAATGATATGTCATTCCTGCTGTAAAAAGAAAAAAAAGCATGTCTTTACTGAATTTCACTGTGGGGAATACTAGTTTTAAGCGTTCATAAAAAATAAGTATGGAGTTAATAATTCCTGTTAGCAGCTTGGTTTCAGTTTGTTCTCTACTCTGACAACTCAGGTATTAGGCTGACTTATATCTGTATTAAGTACAGTTCTTTCTTGGCTGTGTTTACCCATAAAGAGGCAAATAATTTAAGTGACACATATCTCCAGATAATGTGCATTTTACCTAACCTAATGCAAGTCACCGAGTGGCAACAGTCTTTGACTCTTGTAACAATTCAGGAGATAATGCAGCTCTGTTTATTCCGAATGGTAGGAAAAGAAATCAGTACCTAAATTTAAAATAACTTTTAGTTCTGAGGCATTATTCTGCCATTGTAATTTCTAAATGTGTAAAAAAATGTGTAAATGTGTAAAAAAAAAATTTTAAGGGAACTAGTCTGTATAACATTAGAAGTTAGGAACCAATAATTTTCATATACCTAGGATGTTGGAACATGGCTGGTGGAGTTAGGAATGCCATATTTTGCAGGCTCTGCACTGACAAAGAACAAAATGTCAGTAAAAATTTTGTGTTGACCAAAGACACTTGAAGATAATTTTTATTTCTGATGCTATTGATAGCACCAAGTCATGTATCTTAAGGAGGTACATAGGAATCAAACAGTGAAAATATTTAATGAGGCCCCATTCTCTCTGCCAGATGTTCCACAAGAAACAAACAGTTATAGTGGCAGTTAATTTAGATTTTTAGAGTAATCCATGCCTATTTTAATGGTGAGGTTTGATTACTTTGAAGACCTTACTCAAGGTGCAGCACTTCCATGTGATACACTGGAGTTGTTGTTCATCTTTCCTCTTTTCCATACTTTCTTTCCTTGTCTTAGTAAGTGGCTTTCAATCTGAGCATCTGGGGTCGCCTAAATTGACAGAAATTTGCTCTTAAACAAAAAACACCTAGCACCAGAAAAGCTCATATGTAATGAGGAAAGCTCGTAATTGTTTCCAAGTGTGACTGTTCTGAGAAATGTGGCAACATTAAGTGTGGTTCAGAATAAGTATTTGGTGTCCATTTGTAGATGGAGCAAGTCTTAAACTTCAGTTACTGCATCACTTCTTCCTCCTAATATTTCTCCATCCTTGTGACAGATGTCAGCACTTTGGGTGCTTCCTCCTTATGCTAAGTGGATTTCATCTTAAGAGTTTGGAATCACCCTGTTCCTAAAGAGCTTGAGCCTGATTTTTTGTCTAAGGTTTTTCAGCCCTACCAACTGCAGTAGATACCACAGCTTCAGTGGACATTTGAGAGGGGTCCTGAAAATCATGAAGGTGGTTGATATTAAATGGGATGGATATTCTAGCATATCTTTCCATATTTAAAGTTTGGTTTGTGCTTATGCTGTACAAGTGTGTTCACATTGGCCAAAAAAATTACAAGTTATAACAATATAAGGATAGAGTCCTTTAATATGCAATACTGTCTTCTGCTTTTAATCTTCAGTGTCTCAATGCTTCAGTTTAGAGTTTGTATTTGCTTTTTTCTCCAGAGGATTTCCTTTATAAATTAGGAACTACTTCATGGGTTTTTTCTGCCAATTTCTACATTAACTTGGCACAGTCAGACTGCTTATTTGTGTTATTTGCATCACTTAAATAAAGAGCCAGGCACTTGTTTTGTATCATCACCATGATTTTTGTTTCACTGTCTGGAATTTGGTAACCAGGTTTCTTAATACACCAGGTAAGACAGACTCTGATTCACTTCCTTCTGAGCTTTCTTGGATCTACAAAATCGAAGTGACAACAGCTGCTCTCAGAAAATAAATGAGCAAGAAAGTGATCTTTCTCTAGTAAATTTCCAGGATGGAGTAAGCTGAGCTGATCAAATACAGTGTAGAAGTTCTAGACTTCCAAGTTGTGTAGCTGTAATATCACTGTGTCAGGACTTTACACCTAAAATTCACATGTGCAGATTTAGACAGCCAGAATTTGTAGGTCAGTTTTGTCCTTCGCACGACAAAGGTGCGGTAAGTATTGTAGTGATATGACTAAAGTTCTGCAGACAGAGAATGTGCCTGGAGTTTGGGGCTGTGTTGTTCCCTTGCTGGTCTCACACTCGTCCCCACTGGGTTTACCTGGGGGGCTTCAGGTATGTGGCTGACAGAAGCTGTGAAGGTCTAGCTTTCAGTGTTTTAGTACCACCAGCTTCATGGTTCATTCACTAGAGATCTTCAACTTCCGTTGGTTTTTCAACTAGCGTTTTTTTCTCCACCAACATCAGACAACTGAAAGCAGCAATTTGAAAAAATTAGGTCACTCAGGTTTCTATGTATAGCAGCTCTCAGATCCCAAGAAAGCTAGCACAGTCATCTAGTCTGTTTTTAGCTGTCAGTGTTTGTAAATTAATATTAACAGAGTTGGTGTTAAGTAGAATTTTAAGTGCCATCATTTTTTTCCTTCTGCTTGTGATTTCCAGCCTTTTTTAATTCTTTGTGGCATTTTTATTTAGATTAAAAATAGTTGTCTTGGTTTGAGCCCATTTGCTTCTTTCTTTACACTAATGATGAGCAGATCTTCAGTAAAGGGAGTTGTGGTCATCACATTACTGAGAAGCACTTGCCTTACGTTGAAATTGGGCTGGTTTGATGTCAAGTGGGGGCACTGGTTTCAGCTTAAGGGTTCTGTGTGCACCATTCCTCATAAATGAAACGTGGATCTCCATATATTGAAGTCATTGTTTTATCTTTTTTTTTAATGAAACCAATTAATTTTTTGTTGACAGAATAGGAGAGGTGAGCTGGGAATTGAAGAAAGAACCAATGATTGATAGAGTAGGAAAGGCTGAGTATAACTGTATGGTAGATATTAGAAGAGTTTATGAAGTTAATTGCTTCTGTTTTATGTATTTACTCATAACATTGTTTGTCTTATTACATACAGCAGAAAAGGTAGGACAAGAAATAGTTTTCCCAAGGGGTTTATAAATATAGTTTAATTTGTTTGATTTTGATCACTGATTCACACAGAGAGAAAATACTGGTCTGTTTCTCTTCCAAAGATGCAACCTGAGTGTTCCCAGATGGAGAAGCAGAGAGCTAAAAGCTGTAGTTTCCCTTTGCAGAGAAAGAGTGAAACAGGTTACCTTTACATGAGAGTTAGAACTGTCCTCTCATTCCACTAGCCTGATAAAGGAGTAAGACCTAAAATTGTCTTTTTGTAACATGGGATCACTGTGTGAAGTAGAAAGGGGTCACTGATCTACTTTATTCACATTCTTGATATTTTATGCTGCTGGTTGAAAGAAATAATGCTTTCTGTATGCATGGAAAAATACAGTTTTCTTTCAGGAAGGTAGAATGCGGAATGTACTTGAGAATCTTGCATTTAATTTGAGTTTTCCTTTATTGAACTGTGCACTTCTTTATTCATTTGTTTATGTATACTATTTTCACTCACAAGTGATAGAAAAAGAAGGAGGGGTTTAAGAGCAGTAGCGGTGTACCTGGAATATGTTTTTCTCAGTGGGGACAGGCTTGCTGTGTGATGAGACAGGTGCCCTCAATCTGTGTCTCAGCCCCGTAGCTGCACCTCAGGGTTTGGGGCAGTTCCCAGCCTCTCACACAAGTGGAGAATCCTGTTACTAGCTGTGCTTCCTAAGCAACTCTGGCTCTGGAAATTCATTTGTACTAGAAAATCTCCTATCTGTAGTTAAAATGTACTTACTATCAAAAATGCTGCTACCAAGATGCAGGTGGCTCTTCTTTAAACTGTCTGAATGTGTATGTGGTGCTGAAGGATGCTCAAAGGCTACTGTTTCAAGTGTGTGCTTTTTTGTTTCTGCTCATTACTGACTCTACATTTGGGGTTTTTTCTGATGTTATTCCTAGATCTTTGCATTTAGTGGAATGAGAACTTGTAACCTGACCACAAAATTATAGATGTTAAATCTTCTGCTGAATAAACTTCTGATTTTTTGCACAAGTTAATGCTTTTAGCTTTAGTCTGTCTGTTTAATGAGTTAGTCGTACCAACATGCTGTCTGTTGCTGGCATAGAAGATCAGGGTCTGGCATTCCCAGATTATTCTGCCTTGGCCCTTTTTCTCTTGCATGTAAGCATGGTGACTGTTACGGTGTCTTAAGCAAAAGTTCATATGGCAGGCAACCCCCTCATATGGTGCATTGTCACTAAAATATGTCTTGGGAGTGTTCACTGGAGTGGCTACCAGCACACAGTAATTTCTCATGTCTTGTGCAGCCTTCCCTTGAAAGGTAGCTGATTTTTCTTTCATTAGTAGTTCACAGCATATACCTAATAACACATTTTCTTGTAACTGTTATACATGATCTCTCTTGTCAAGGGGCAGATCAGTTTTTTAATCACTGAATGAAGTCTTTGATACTTTGTAGAATTACTGTTTTAGTCCACATGTAGAAAACTAGAAGATGGTAGCATCCACAATACAGCTTCTGCACTTGTATCCATGAGGAGCTTTCTCTTGTGGTATATCAGTGAATTTCTCTCTTTCAGGCCACTGTCACGAGAAGAATCCAGATGGCAGTTATGGCAAGGAGAAATACTATGATGACCACTATGAGTCAGCTACAGCAGTGACAGAAGGACACTCTGAGGGAGGTACAGAAGTCCTTACTCAGAGTTCAGCAAGGGATCCCTCCTTCTTGAGACTGGAAAGTAAGTCAGCCTTACAAAATCAGTTCTGGCAAATTAAACGGTTTCTAGATTTTTCAGAAGAGCTTTCTGCTTTCTTCTGAGAAGCTGTTTTCCCCTCTCTGCCCATAAAGTAACAAGTAACCCCTAAACTAGTTTCATTCTGTTCCTTGTTCTTCTCCAAGCACAACATGGGTGCTTATTTGCAGTGGGGAAGTCTGCGTTATCTAGTTTTTCACTCTTTTGCAGTGTGTGGTGAGTAGTCCGTGATATTTGGGTTGTGCAAGTGGAAGAGTCAGGTCACAGAAAAAAGATTGTTTTTATACAATTTGTGAAAGCACAGGGAAAATAAGTTTTGAAGATCTTTATGGTATTCCCTCTTAGACACAGTCACTGCAGAAAGCAATGGTTCAGAAGGAGTGGAGGGTTTAGAAGATGATCAGATGTCTGAAGAGATGCTCGCTTTGGTGGATGAGTTTGAAAATTCTTGGCCTCAGGAAGCTTTTGAAGGGGCATTGGAGGTAAAAGGTCGTCGGATGGACTTGCAGGGAATCCGAGTCCTGAAGAAGGGATCTCAGGATGGACTGGCTAGCTCATGTTTTGGGGACTGTGGTGATGATGATGAAGCTGAATGGGTACGTTTGAAGGAGTTTACTTAAATTTTCTACTAACTATTGTGGAGGAGGGAAAGATGAGAACAGTTCATGTGGGTTAACACTGGGAGATACAGATATGTGAACTTCCCCTATGGACCTAAAAGATGTAGTGTCTGGTGTGAAACGAACAAGTAGTTTCAGTCCATCACCAACTTGGCATCTTAAGTCCTGATAATCAGCAGTGAGAGCTGAAGTGTTGAATGATGCTGGGTGCCTTCAAACTTCTTGCTCACAGTTAACAACTGGAAAAAATTTAAGCAAAAGTTCTGGTTAGCATGAAAGCACTGAAATCCCTGTTGTGTCATCATGTTACCACTAAAATATATAATGAAAAATGCCTTTTGATTAAAGTGATTTTCTCCTGCGTTGGAGATAAGAAGTTGTGTACTTTATTTGTATGGTGTGATGCAGTGAAAGGAGCTGGCTTTGAGAATGGGTTGAGATGAGGAGAAAAGGAGAGACAAAGATCTCATCTGTATCATCTTTGGGCTAAAACAAGTAGTGCATTGGAGCTGATAACATTCATGGTGTTTCTTACTGCTAACCTTGCTAATACTGTTTTTTTGGTAGATCACTTTTCAGGTCAAACGTTTAAAAAAACCGAAAGCTGAAAGCCTGGATCTCCAGGAGCCAGCTGGGCGAAATGTGGAAGAAGGGACTAATGGAGAAAATGAAAACTTTTACCAAACTGCCCTAGAGATCAGTGGACCAAAGATACCTTCTCCTGGACCAACAGGTAACCTGCTACTTCTAAAGAAAGCAAATAGTTTGCACCTTTTGTATTACTATGGCTTATTTCATTTGCAACCTTTATATTACATTGTTTATTACTGAAAATAAGCATCACAAAGACTACATAGTGAAATGTCCCTTCTAGATGAGCACACAGAAAAATCAGAAATATCTTCCATCTGCACCTTCTTATGAAGTGCAGCTTGACTTTATCTGTTGAATGAAAACTTTCTAGTTAATTTCCAGAACTTCTAGGGATGAGGTGGTAGGAGTGGAGAATGAAAGAGGTAGATAGCAAGTAGAAGTAGTAAAAGACAGAGGGGGGTTTAATGATCTCTTTTGATAAAACTGAATGGGCAGAGAAGTTCATTTATCAGGGTGCAGACTAAGAGCTTGGACTGACTGCTGGCTAAACATAAGACATACAAATCAAAGAGAAAGAGCTGAAAGCTTAGCCTAATCAAAATGAAATAAACAAAAGTAAGTGTTCTGCTGTAATTGGTGATATTATAGGAGAAAACTGAGAGAATGTCTTGCGAAACACTGGAGCTGCAGAAGAGTAGAGTTTTGCACCAATGGAGATGAGATTTTGATGGGCAGATGGAGTTTTTGCTAGCTGAGTAACAGGAATTGGAGGGTAGTCTGTTAATATGGTGCCAAAGAATAAAACCCAGGTATTTGGCTCCCATACTTTTTGTCTTACCTTTCAATGGACCTAAAATCTTAACGTTGTGGGACTGATATGTAAGCAAAGTTCTACAGTACATCTTATTCCTTGATGATTTGATGACCTGGAAAGTGATTTCACATTTTGAAGGCTTTTACATTAAATCTTTAACAAGCTCCTTTTTTAGCAACTGACAAATGCAGGTTATTGAATTAAATATTTAAATGGGGGGGAAGGAATACAAGAAAACAGACTATTATTTGTGAGCACACACCTGTCCTTTCCTCAGTGTTTATCTTCTTTTCCTCTGAGTTACTTTTGTGGCTTTATTACATAACATCTCTTGATTGTAAAGTAATCTTAACATTCTTCTGAGGCAGGGTCTGCTGGCATCCTCTTTTACCATCAAAATTTAAGTTACAAATTGAAAGTCGCCTGGGGAGTTCTTGGTAGCACAGGGGAATGAAAGTATCTGTCCTGTGTCCTTCCTGACTACTGAGCTGTCTCTTGTAGCATTTCCATACCCCTTGCTGTCCTTTGCTGTTCATGCCAATAAGAACTTGCAGTCAGATAGTTCACAGTGGTGGTGATGAGAACTGATCATTTCCCTCTGAAATTTCCCTTTGTATCTCAAAATTAATTTTCCTTTTATCACAGTACTTTACAAAATACAGAGTATTGCAGACATCTTCGTTATTCGCAAAATTACGATGAAGTGGTTTGCTATAACTTGGATGAGAAACAGGAATTGCATCCAAATGGGCAAAATTTCACGTAACTAGAAATAAATACGGAAATACTGTCTGCATAGCTGGTTTGATAGACTGGCATGTTGTTAAACTTGGCTTCCCACCCTGCAAATCTACTGCTACAGTGAATTTTTCCTAAGTTCCAGATAGTTTGGATGTTTCTGATGTCAGAGGAAAATGTTTCCTAAGGTTTAACACAGGCTGGTTGCCTAGGACTTGATACAGTATCCACCAAATTTGAAGGAAAGATTTCAGTAGGCTTTAGTTCAGATGTGAAGATCAGGGTCTTGTTTCTGCCAGTGATCTGTTTGTTAACATAAAGCAAGTTATTTAACCTTTCCCTGCCTTTCTTTGCTTCTCTGAAAAATGGGAGAGTTAAAGTGTAATTGTTGAATAGTTTCAGGAATGTTCCTATCTTGAGTGTAAGAACACAGTAAAAGCTGCTGACTGTCTTAGACAATACTCATGGAACAGTATTGGCAGTATTTTTTTACCTGGGATTGTCAAAAGATAGACCGATCAACTTTTGCTAGTTTTTAACTGTAGCTGTAGAGCATTAATGATGACTCACAAACTTGGTTTAAGGACATTGAAGTAGAGATATTACCTGTGAACAAGAGCAACAATTGTTCTTAATCTGTAGTTTTAGATAAAGTGTAATGAAACAGGTTTTGAAACTTTTATCTCCTAATCTGTCCTGCACACAATCTAGTTCTGTCTTTGCATCCTACAAATCCCATTCAGTCCATTTATGTTCAGGAATGCTCTTAAAGAAATGTGTCTGCAAGACAGTGACTTTTATAATGTAGGGGATGTATCCACTGGTATAAAGTATTTTAAGAATCATTGTACTGAAGTAAAATGTCTTTCTCCTTCCAGAAAGTTTCTTCTATTTTTGTTTTGCTTTCTCAAGGAAAAAGGCGGGACTACCGTAGCCTTGGCTGGCCAAGTCCTGATGAATGCCTGAAACTCCGCAGGGTAGAGCTTACAACTGTAGCCAGCACGTGGCTTGCTGTCTCTGCTAAAAACATTGAGTGAGTATCTTGTGTATGAACCCTAAGTAAGTTCCTTATGCGAAGCAAGACAGTTACATGGTCTTCAGTGTGTGTAAACTAAATTTTATGTTAGTAAGAAAGAACTACCAGGATTTCTAAGAAATTTGAAAGCATCATGTGGAATTTTCATTGATTAGACTTGCAAAGAAAAGTGCAAGTGCAGATGAAAGATCCAGTTTCTCTTGTTTCTTGAGCTACTCAAATGAGATTCTGCCAGGTTCTGGGCAGTTTACTTTCACTAGAGAACTTTCTAATGACTATTTTGTTCTCTTAACTAATTTCACTTGTTTTATGACATTTGTAGCATTACAGAACACATTGATTTTGCCACACAGCTGCAGGAACCAGCCATGGAGCCCCTTTGTAACCCAAACCTCCCAGCCAGTATGCATACTTTGGACCACCTGCAAGGTGTCTCTAGTCGGGCCAGCTTGCATTACACTGGAGAAAGTCAACTGAAAGAGGTATGCCAGAGCTGAAGGCTGTCACACAAAATTGGCCATACCATGGCAGATTCAGGGTGCACTTAGCTCCGTGCCTTGTCTCCAGAGGTGACTTTCAGTGAGTGAATGCCTGGATAAAACTGTAGGAATAGTGCAACATGAAATTTTGCCATAATGTTTTCCCAGCCATCTACAGTCTGGCCTGAGGGAAATCCTGAAACACCATTAGTGTCTCTGTATTTATAGCTCTTCATGGATTAATTAATGAAAGTAAAGTCCAACTCATCATACTTAGAATTTCTAGTGTTCCTATTATTCCATGTCATGGAGTTACAACACTGCGCTATAGATAGCATCAACTCAAGAGAGACAGGAATGTTTAGGCTGAAGCAGGTTGCGGCATTTGTAAAAAGCTGGGCAGAAAAGCAGCCAGCAAACAAGGGGACATCTCTTACCAGGTTCCAACATCCAAGCACTTTCACTTCCTCTTCCACAGGTGCTACAGAATCTTGGCAAAGACCACTACTCACCACAGTCACTAGAACAAGTTGGTACTCGAATAGCCAAAGCTTTGGAAAAGGTATGTGTAAAGGAAAAAATGGAAGTTTGGGCTTACTGCTCATGACTGGCATAGTGGTCAATCCGGTCTCGAATCATTTGTCTGAAATCCCGCTCAAGGAACGTATTAGTACTTGGACTAGGGATTTGTGTCTATTTAGCATCTGTAATGGCTCACAGGTATTTTGTTGAGGTATATCCTGTGCTTATACCATCAAGTGTCTTCTCTATCTCTCTACTGAAACTTAAGCTTGTCAAATCTCCCTGTGTTTCCTGCCCTGTAGTGAGCAGCATTGCTGATTATTGATTCATTAAACTATTTCAACAGTTCTCTGCCCTCTTCTTTTTATGCTATATTGACTTGGAGGTTATGGAAAGTTGAGTTAAGCCATGTCTGTCCAGTGACACTCCTGGCATGCAGCAGTCAGCTCAAAGGAGCTTCCTGTTGTTTTAGCCTACTGCTTCTACCTTGTGCAGTGTTGGTCTGAAGTGTCAGATGTGTTCAGGCAGAGGTGTGGTACCATGCGGAAGCCTGCACTTCCTGTTCTCCCCAGAGAGACCCAAGCTTCCTAGCTAAAGGCCATTAAGGACCTCAGCTTTGAGTCCTAGGATGAGAGGATTAGAGACATAATTGTCACAGTATCGACAAAGCAGATCCAGGGATTGCTGCTCTGCATTTATAACTAGTAGAGAGAATATCCCAAACTACTATAGAAGAGAGGGCTCGGTGGAAACAGTTTGGTGCCGCTAGCCTGTTCTACCAAAATCTGTCTGAGGAACTTACTGTGCTTTGAAATTAAAACTAATATAGTTTTGTAAATCCCCTGAAAGTTCAGATGTTACTCTTACCTTCATGTTAACAAGACTTAGTTTCTCTTCACTTTACACATATACTAGCTTTTTCTCTTACATGCTAGTTTCCCCTGCAGACAGCAAGCTTTACCCAAATGAGCTGAATATTTAGTGCAGAGACTAGAAACAGAATTCTCAGTATTTTCCTCTGTAACACAGGGCATGGGAGTCAGCCAGCAAGACTGGGCTTTGTCAGGCTTCTGGACTGAGCTGCATCCCAGGGTATCATTTCTCTTTCCAGTGACTGCAGGGAGCCTACAAGTCCAGTCAGCTAATTTAGCTAATTTTTTTCTTTCATGTTGGGTAATGTGTGTGCACATCCAAGATGCTCAGCAGTTAGGCAACTGGTTAGAAGCTGTTGTGGCGGCTGAAATTGTTGTTGCTGTTGAAAACTGTTTAACTGCTATTCCTTTCCTAAGGAAATGATGTTGCATTTGGAATTTGTTTAATTTGGCAGTATGATTTACCTGGTTATTGTATACATGTTGTCAGAAACTTTTTGCTGCTTTGAAATAGTTTAATGCTCTAAGTCCAACAGCCTCTACCTCAGTATATCAAATAAATTGGAAGGGTGAAAGGTAAGAAGACTATTCACTAAAGGTGTTTACATGACAGTTTTTTGTGTTCTTCTTTTGCCAGAATCAGACTTCATGGGTCCTCTCTAGCATGGCAGCTCTTTACTGGAGGGTGAAAGGCCAAGGAAAGAAGGCAATTGATTGTTTACGGCAAGCATTGCACTATGCACCCCATCACATGAAGGTGTGTACACACGTGCTCACTACTCAGATGAAATAATGTTTTGTTTGTCACTGCAGAGCTTCACAGACTATTGTTAAGGCCAGCCCTGTATATCAAGTGTCTATAATGTATTACATACTAGCTAGTTGAGGTGAAACATCAAGATTTTCACCATTCGTTTGGTGTGGACTGTCTCTTAAAAAGATAACTGCAGAAAAAGTTCAGTGGAATTTCCTGCAGTTCAGTGGGTTTGATGCCTTTCAGGGCATCCCACGCTTGAACTTCTTCCTATTAGGTAGGACTTCGAGTCTTCATCAGCCTTTGTCTGGACAAGTCTTCTAACCTAAGATGTGGGATTGTATTTTCTGGTTATGCTTTTAAACAGGGGAATATGTCTTCTGCTTGTGGCTTTAGAGGGTGAAAGGATATTCTCTAAAGGAATTGCTTAAATGCTTAAATCTTTAGCATTTGGGCTGTGAATCTGAGTTGGACACTAGTCTTTGACTTCATGCAGCAGTTCCTTACTCAAAAAAAAAGACAGTACTTTGGACACAAACTTCTCTTTAGTGTTTCGGTTGGCTGAAGTGCTCTGTACCCTTCACCTCGCCATATGCTGTGCTGAGCATTGTAATGTTTCTTCCTAAACGCCAAGCTCCTCCTTGCAAACTAATAGAGGCAATATAGGCTCCTTACTCAACATAGCAGATTTTTCTTTGGGACCTGAGCAATAAATTGTGCAGCATAGCAAAATGTATACTCCATTGGATTCTTCGTCTTCAGTCTTTCTCTTAAAACTGGGAGGCAAAATAATTCACACTTTCAGGATATTATTAGGAGGATTTAGCCATGAACAGTAGAAATGCCTCAACTGGGAAATGCACATCCTCGCTGTACATCCTTTGTATGTCTCAGATAATTCTATTTCTTTGCATTGTTCATTTATAACAAGGTTGGAACCAAGCTCTTAACATGTCAAGCTTTTGCTTCTTTTCCTGTCTTTCTGTGTAACTGGTTCCTCAGGAAAGGAGTCCTTAGCTGAGTGGTTTCTAAGGGTCAGACTACAGATTGGGAACTACAGTTTGGCAAGATTATGGTGGAGTAGTACTGTTTTCTAGAAATATTATATAACGTTGCTTGAGACTGGATGACTCTCTGAATTTGTACCTTGTTTTTGTCCTCCATATTGAAGCTGCCTCCAGAGAAAACTCTAGATTTTGTTTGTAAAGATACAGATGCAACTTCTACTCAGAGTTAGCACTGAATTAAAAGCTATTTAGTGTATTTTGGTTTATCCTCAGCTTTGCTTTTATGCACTTTGGCTACTTTCTCTTGACTTCTCTCATGCAAATAAAAAGTAATTAATTTTCCTGTGAACTTCTGTAATTCTGACTTCCATAATATCTGCTTTGCAAATATGAATGGCTTGTCCAGGAAAGGTACTCCTTGACATGTGAAGGTCAGGGAGTCAGGGATCGCATACATCCAGAACTTGCTGTCTTGCTGAAGGCACCTAAGCCTTGCTTCTAAGTGGCATTTTGTGCTTTGAAGGTGTGAAGTCCAGCTCCCAGAGAGTCTGTTACGGCTGCCAGGGCTCAACAGTTCTTTCAGTCAAACAAGGTCATAGTCTGGAAATTCAGGAAATAAAGAACATACCATCAGTGTCTAGCTGAGAAAATTTTATTTATAGCTATTACTCAGCATCAGAATAAGAATTCTGTGGCAGAGGCAGGACAAAAAATGATGCATCTGTTGCACTATTGGTTAGACCATGTATTCACTTCCCTGCTGTCCCCTTTGTTCATATTTCCTTTAATGCAAGAGCTGAAGGGAGGGTATTCAAACAAAACAGCTTATCTTGTCTCTGAAGAGTGCACCTCATCTTTGGGGAGAAAACTAGTGTAAGAGCTTCTGGAAACTAAGTGTACATACACTTAAGTGAGTTAATTTTTGAGTTGTTTTTCTATCCAAGAGTAATGTTTGTCACTATTGTGAGTGGATGTGGATGTAAGGTTTTTTGGTTTGTAACTCAGGCCCAAATGCAGTTTTATATTAAAATAGGTCTTGATCATTACTCGAGGGAAGGGGGCACTCATCTGGGTAGGAACTAGATGAGTGTGGCTTGGTGGTGGAGTCTTCTGTTTGTCTTGCTGATCCTGAGACAATTTCAACAGAAAGAAACTGTTTGTTTCTTGCTCTTCTCCTCCAGGATGTACCACTAATAAGCCTAGCAAACATCTTCCACAACGCAAAACTCTGGAATGATGCCATCATTGTGGCTACCATGGCAGTGGAAATAGCGCCGCACTTTGTGGTTAATCATTTCACACTGGCAAATGTCTATGTAGCAATGGTGAGTGTACTGTTGCCCAGTTATGGCTGTCTTTGGGACACTATTTGCATGTTTATAAAAACCTTTTTCTCACAAATATTTGTGAAGGAGCAGTGTTCAAGAAATTGGGGTAGGATCATCAAGAAGGAATATCTTTAGAAAGACAAAACTTTTTATTTCTTATTTTACTACTATTACTCATTTAGTACTTTAGGCCAACATTTTTATAAGATGGCTTAAGAATGCTGTGTGCAAAGCTTTGTTAAGACAGTAGCAAACAATTGGTAGTTCGGGTTGGCCACCCATCTAAACACAGGAAATTTTTATAATACTGGAAAATTAATGATGGATTTGGTCTCTGAAGAGCTAAGCTTGGAATAATAAGTAAAACCCAGTTCACAGTTGTGGTGAACAAACACAAGGGAAGTTCAGTTTCAATATCTGGATTATCAATGCCCAAAATAATTTGCAGATTGAACTCAAATTTCTTCATACCATCTACATATACTACTAAAACACACTTTTTTTAAAAATCAAGACTTTACAACTCACCTTGATCTCGTTAGTGTTTATAATATGGCCGGAAATTAATATTATCTCTACTGCGTAACTAAAGTTACCTAGAAAAGGAACCTAAGAGAAAATAGTAAGTATTGAAAGTGAGTGAAAACCCCAGAACGTTTTGGGTCTTTTCTCCTCTCATTTTTCTTCTAATACACTATGGGATGTTGGCATGCACTCCTAGTTAATAAAAAAGCAGAGTGGCATAGGTAATGAGATTTCAGCTCTACAAAAATAGATGCTATTTCCACATGAATGCTTCTAACTACCAACCTGGAGTCCAGCTTATCAATTGAAATTGTCTAGCCATTGTATGCTCTTTAAGTTTGGGGGGGGTTTTGTTGAATTTTTACTCTTTACATTGAGTAATCTTTTAAAAATAATTTCAGGTTGTTTCTAAAAATGTTGGCTTTTCAGAAAAGTTGATGGTTTTGCATTGTCCATGATTTTAAAGCTTTGATCTATGCAAATTCTGACTGAAATCTCTTTTTAAAAGTTACTTTCGCAGCAAGAATACAAAGCTGTTCTATTAAAAAGAAAAGGCAAGAACATTGGTCAATAATTCTTAGCAATAATTTGACTCCTTTCCGTAGATTATGCCGAAGTGAGTCATTAGCCCAAGAAAATATTGGTTATTTGCAGGAGAAGGAAAAAATCCAAAATCACAAGGATTGGTTCAGTTACTTTTGTGCATACCATACTACACAACTGGTTGGGATGGGAAAGGCATGGAAAACGTGTTTACTGTTTTTAGAATCTGACTCTTTTACACTCTGGTTTCTTTCTTCACAGGAAGAGTTTGAAAAGGCTATGAAATGGTATGAGTCAACACTAAAGCTTCAGCCAGAGTTTGCCCCAGCAAAGAATCGAATCCGCACCATTCAGTGTCATTTACTTCTGAAAAAAGAGCGACGGTCTCCTTAGAGATCAGCATCTTTCTCTTTTCTAAAATGTCATTATTCTCTATTCTGCTCTTAAGTGTGCTAAGATAAATTTGATGGATCAAAACTGTTAACAAGACTGTTAAAAAAAGATGGGATTTGGATCAAGGGGTCTTTTATTATTTTTTTGTCAAATATAGGAGCATCTTTGGAAAATATATTTCACAGACCATAATTTTAAAACATCCGTGTAAATATTAAACCAAGAAACTTCCATGAGTCCATGACCACCTGTAACAGGACCTAGGCACTGTTAGTTTTTCCATAATGCTCAGATTGGCATCAGCATCTAAAATAACTTGCTTCATGTCTTATAATCTAAGCCACTGGAAATGCAAAGCACACACCCATACGAAATAGTAAGAAGAGATAATCAGCAATTCATCCATGTGAAACTCATGCTTTGTCCAGTCTTGTTCACTCCATACCATATTACCTGCTTTTTGGAAGGAGAGGAACAGACTTTTAAATGTTTATTAAAAAAACAGGAGAAACATGAAGGATTTTAGGAATTGTTGGTTTCTGTTGGGAGATGAGGAGGAGGGAACAGCAGGACCCTAAAGTCAAAGTAGTTTTTCATCTTACTTGCAGGAAAAAAAATTGGTAAAAATCCCAATAAGATGTTTTATATTTGTCTGTATATTCATAGCCCTCTGCCTCCCTGAGTGGTTGATTTACTAATTCTTTGTTCACTATATTTCTAGCCGTTTTGGAATAAGGTGCAAGTTTATGCTCAACCCTGAGCCATACTTTCAGCTGCCAAGGAGGAGGGGGAGATGGTGTCAAGGTATCAACAGCAAAAAAGTCAGGTGGAAAATTTCCAAATCAGTTCTGTCTTTGGTTGGTGGAGGACATGATTCTCCAGAATCAAAAAGGGCACATATTTGAAATAAAATAAATTGTTTATGAACAACTCACAGCTTCTCCTGTACTGTGTGTCATGCGCCACTTGCAAGAGTCCAGGTTAGTCTGGAGGAGCTACAGCCTTTCCTTGGGAGTAGGCTGATCTCGGAGCCAGGAAAGCCCTGATCCCTCCTGATCAGCCAATGATTTCATGCATACCCTTGGAAAATCCCGTTCACCTCTTCGTTTGACTCTTTCTGTGGCAGAAGAAGATAAGGAAAAGTTAACTAACTCAGCTGTCATGTAACACAGTCTTCAGCTTTTAGTGTTAAACAAGCTTCTTAGTGATTCTTTTTAAAGAACTAACAATACTTAGGAATTAGTGGGGTTTTTTCCTCCCCCAATATTTTTCCTCTCTCATTGATGAAAATTAAGAGCAAGTATGGCAGTGGTGGAAACTATGACATCAATGTAATTTTTATAATACTGGAACTTACTACTTCATAAAAGGATCCCTGAATTTTTTTATATATGACTGAAGATGAGCAGTTCTAATGCAAATTTTACCTCTGTTTTATTGCAAGTAATTTCCATTTATCTAGAAAGCCTGACAGAGGTATGAACAAGTGCTACTGTTGGGTAGATTTTTATTAAAAATGGGTGAATGTGTTAAATTTTTGTCAACAGAGTCAACAGCATGTCAAATTTTATTCTCTTCCCAGGGCTACTGGAATGCTGAATGTTGTTGGCTGGAGACAGGCATAGCCGTATCTATATATAAACTCCAAGAGGAAGATCACTTTATGAAAGGTCTCATACACTACCACTAGGATCATGGGCTGGGATAATGAATTAGAGATTACTGACATAGAGCTATGGGAGAGGGAAACAGTAAGCAGGTGCAAGTAAATGCAAGGAGTTTCCATTTGAGCTAGGAAAAAAGGAGCAAAGGCTTTTCCTTGAACTAAATAATGTGCAGACAGGCTGCTTTTATTCAGTTTTGTTAACTGGTCTGCTTCATTTTTATAGTGGTTTACAAGTAGTTGGGAGTCACTTAAATACATTTGGTAAGTCTTCCCATTTCATGTGCTAGTTTTAAAATGTAGTATGCAAAAACTCAGCGTGGTACAGAGGATATACCTTACAACTCGGTTTCCTAAGGTATCACATGGTTAGATCAAGTGGTTGCCAAGTGCTGAACTTTTTTTTAACTGCATCTGTCTCAGTGATGATGGGAGATGCTGGGATTTAAGTGAAGAGTAAGGCTGGTCCTTAAAACCTAAAGCCAACAGTATGTGGAGCACAGGTGGTCATCCATGGCTTTGACAAAAGATGGAATTAAAATAGACATTTTCTGGATCACCAAGGGTTATCCTCATAGACAATATTGGTGGGCACTTGAAATTGGCCATTAATACTCAAGCCAGCTTACATCATGCTTACTGCAGTGTTTACTAATTTATTTCTTGAAGAAATGCAGCAAGATGCACTGTACCCAGACATCATACAAAATGTAGGAAGACTAAGATTTTGTGCGGCCATACTGTAAATTGGCACCAAGGAGGTAGCGGGACATTGCTGTTCTTGCTATCTTTGCATTTTCAGAGAATCTGCACATTACAAATAGTTCTTGAAAATTGCAGCAGTCTGATGATGGGGTTTTTTTCTGAATCTTGGTTAAGTACATAAATGTCTATTGCCTTAGTCCCATAAAATTTGTATGTATAGATGTTCATTTGCTACCTGGCTACTGTGTGCTCCCTCTGCCATACAAGTAATTTTAAAATAGCCTGTGCTCTTAACTGTATTTTCTGAAATTTTAGGTAATTCCTAGAAGTATACTGCAAAAGCAGTACATCCAACTGAAGCAGGGAACCAAAAGGACCTACTTGAGAGCGTAAACTTGAACTAATGCTAGCAACAGTGTGTTTCTTACAGATTTCACCCACTGGTGAATCTGCCAGGGAATGCTGGCTTCTGCCCTTGGAGAAGGCTAATGGAACACTCTCGTCTTCATGCCTTCAACCCTGCTGTATAAATGCCAAGAAGCAGTGGGACTGAGTGGTTTGACTGTGTTCAAATGTTAGTTAATTAAAACTAATAATGCTGATCTTCTGAACAGAAAACAAGTTGGGGAACATGCTGAAACGGAGGACACTGAATTTTTATGAGCAAAGGTGTGATTCTCTGCAGGGTAAGTTAGCTATTTAGGGGACTACATGCATCTCCTATTTAAGCTATTTCAAAATAAGCTAAGGTGGTTGTCTAGGCTCTGTCTTTGATAAATGGAAAAAATCATTATCTTCTGAGAGGGTGATCTACCCTCCCCATTGCAGAGCATGACAAATTTTCTGTTCGAACTCCCTGTTCCTTTCCATTGACTGTTGAGATACCTTTGACAAACTGAACTTCAATATGATTTCTAATAATGAGGCTTGGTAACTCATTTCACATTGACTGACTCTGCTAAACATATCACCAAAGCAGTCTGATTTAGGGATGACATAATCATAGGTAAATGGCAAAATCTTCTCCAAAAAAAGGAGATTTTCTCAGTTGATTTCAGAGTATATCCAGAAATGAAGTACAGATGGGGGAAAAAGTCTCCCTTTGTTCGCAGATAGCATCCTTAAAATCCTCAGCATCCTCACAGATAGCTTCTAAAGCTCCTGACATCCAGGGGCTTTTGAGGGAAAGTGCTACAGGAAAAGAATGAGGCACTTCTATCTGTAAAGTGGTTGGATTTTATTCACTGTTGATACCTTAGTTGTACTGGTCAGGACTGCACTGGTGCCATACGAAAAAAAGGAAACACCGAAATACTGTGTCGGCATCCACTGTGGCCATAGGATCCCATTAAACATGAGGTTTTAAAATGCAATGGAAACTGAGATCACCTGTGGGCACCTTTCATCACCTATGATAGAAAATGGCCATCAGAAAAGTTTTCTGATGCAGCTGACAGCCGTCTTTCATTACGCTATAACCCTCCCTCTTTCTCTCTCACAGGAAAAAGATTAAAAATGAACAACAAACCTGTAACCTCTCCCTAAAAATGGTATGAGATAGCTGAAGATGCTAATTATTTCTGTTGGAATATTGTGATGCTTTTGCTTCCTGCAATTTGGAGTAGCTGCCATTAACTTCTCTGGCTACCAGTTTAGGAACACCTGGATCTGGGCCCAGGATAATAATGTTCCTACCCTTGTTGCTGTCCTGCTGTATGACTTTAGGCAACGCATTTCCCCTCTTTGCTGTATCTCTCCCTCCCACACGTTGTCTGATATCTTTTTAGAACATATTGGGGGGGGGGTGGAACTGAAATTATTGCTGTTTATGAATTTGTGTGAGAAACAGTTGTAATGTCAGAGAGTATAAATAGTAGCAACCCAAATTAAAAACAAGCTATGAAATAGGGAATAGGCCAAGTTTAATAGTCTGTATCAGCATTGAAAGAGTGAAAATGCTTTAGAAGAACTTGCATGGGTATTCAGAAAAATACAAGTTCCTCCTCCAGAGCTGGATGTTGTGTGGCAGGTTCAGGTGATCTTCCCATCTCAAGCATTACTTAGATGTGTCCTTCTGGAGTGCTGCAGGTTGCCTCAATTTCTTAGAAGACCAGCTAGGCATGTTTGGGTCAATGAGACTCTCTTAAAAGCAATACCCCCCATGAGAAGGCTTTATCACTTGTGGGATTGGTTTTGTTGAGGTTTTTTTTACTCTTAATTTGCTGAATGTACTCAAGTGTGCCAGTATTTATTCAAACAAAGCAATTTGGGTCTGTGTACTCTGAGGCTTTTGAAGCTTTCCTATCAATTTGTGGTCATCTTGCTGAAGTTGGTGGCTGGTCGTGTCAGAGCAAACAGAAAGTTGTGCATGTGACTACCACAAAGGGGCAGGCACTGAGTTTAAAGACAATTTGTTTTCACTACCATTTTTAGGGAATCTGCACAAGAGTGGTACAACCTATATTCCACACACAGAAAGTTAAGAAAGTGACAATCTGAGTTAAGGAAGAGGGTTCTTGTACTTTAAGCTTTTTTCATTTCAAAGTCTTGAAAAGCTCAGGATTGATTAGGAGCAGTGTTTTGATAAGGCTGACTGCTTAAAAAAGCATTCCCTCAAACATTTGCCAAGTAGTTGGCTTTTTTAGCCTTTGAAACCTAATAATCTACTTCTGGATCCCAGAGCAAAACTAGTAGTATTCAAGTTCAATTGTCCCAGAGGAGATGCAATGACAGTGCCACAGAAGGAACAGTTTCAAACACAGGTGAGCAGGAGTTAGCTTTATGATATTTATAATCTAGGGGGATTGTCTTAATGCAGGTGTATTGATTTGTTGAGTTTTTTCCTTTAATCTGGTTTCAGGCTTCCCCTTCCATTTTCAGTCCTTCAGAATTGGGTTATTGTTAGTCTAACCGAGTATTGCTGTGCATATTTATGTGTGCCTATGGTATGCCAGGTACTTCACAGAAGAGCCAGTCTCTGCTCTGAAGGGTGTACAGCCCCAGACACTGGCCCACAGAAGAATTTCACTGGTTACTAGTGCTTGAGCTAGGGATCAGACAGCTGTTGAGTCAAACCTTCTGGCCACAGTCCTTCCATGGTGACACCACTGTTGATTTTAAAATCCAAGCTATGCACATATCTCTGAGAATAATACTCTGACAAGTCAATTGTCATCATTCTACTACAATTTAATGGAAAAGTTTCAACCTGAATTTTTACCTGTTCTGCTTTTTGATCTAAATCCAATCTTGTCCTCTCTCTCTAATAGTCTAATTCTACTGTTGGTTCATTTTTTCTTTTTTTAAAGAAATTATTTCCCAGAGCTGCAGCTGTTACAGATTACAGTATGATAGCCTGAATTACCACTATGTCTTAGGAGTGCATTTTGCTGTACCCTGGCTTATGACCTTATGCTGAGGAGCAAAGAAGTGATACATAAAAGTTGTTAAGGGCCACTAACTTGTGGGCAGATGCAATCCAAACTAAATAAATGGATGGAGGAGCCAGTCTTATCCCACTACTATGCTAGCAGCTAATGTAGGAAAACGTGTTCCCTGGGAAAACAGAAAAGAAACCAGGCTTTAGTGGTGAGATTTGAAGGAGGGAGAGGAAGAAGGTAGAAGCAAGGAAGCCAAGGGTCCTGTAGCATCAGAGATTTTGTGGTGGCACAACTAGACAAGGTAAAAAGAACAAAGCAGCAGCCTGAGTGGATGGGTTCTTCTGGTTGTCTGGAGACATCAGAAAATAAGAAGAACATCTGAGAAGCCATGAGTCAATGGTGCAAAACGATTGCAGACATTGGGGCACCTGCCATTGACATGCATTCCTGCATGATCAGTATGTCCAGGGAGTTTGGAGGGCCAGAGCTGCTCAGCCTCCATGGCCAAGGGACAAACATAAGTGCAGAAACATTCTGTGAGCACTGGAACAGATGCTCCCATGGTCACCTATGGCTGGGAGTTCCAGAGTTCAGTTTCCAGTGAAGAAATATCTGTTCTTTTTGAACCTGCTACTTCTTGTGATATAAAAGATCACGAATAGCTTTTCTCCCTCACCTTTTCTGTGACATGCTTATCTAAGACCTGTGTTCCTGTCTAAACTGAGGCCTGACCAGGCTTGGCTTGGCTTTTAGCCTACTTTTTTTGGGACGGTAGGATACCTGTTAAAAACGATTTTAAGTTGTTGATAAGGAGACTGTACAGCATCTGTAATCTGCTTTTTTCTGCCTTCTCAACCTAGATTGAAATTACTGCTGGAGAAGAAAGGTCAGGATGTTATTCTGGTAACTGAGGTGTTAACACCAGGGTGGGCAGTCTACACCTCACACACAGGTGCATCTTCTGGCCCACTCACTCTTGCCCTCTTTCTCAGAGACCTGCAGACAGTAAGTTCTGTGTCTTGTTGTGTGACATGGGAACATGTCTGCCTGTGGGCAGTTTTCTATGCAAGTGGATGGCATGATGGCACATGTGTATGCCCCCAAGCACGGGTGAATGCACACATTTGCAAAACAAAAAGTGCATGATGTACCCTACTTCAATCACTGAACCAGTTCTATTAACTATTAGAGTGCCACAATGAGAATTGGGTCTAAAATCTTTTTAATCTGTGCGTTATCTCTCACTTACAGTAGTGTCTTACAGTCTCTTTCAGTGATCTGAGAGAGGTGAATTGAATGATCTTTCAAACCCTGATTAATTAATTCCTGACTGTCATCATAGGGCAATTTTAATTATTTGGAGCAGCTTAGTCAGCACATCAGGTTGCAAGAACTCTACAAGGGTTCTTGTCATTGTAGGTTTACATAGGCTTTCCTTTAAATATCTGTAGCAACACCCCCCTACACCTGTGTACAATAACCAACCTTAGCAGGAGCATCACTAAAAGCTCTTAGAAAACTGGGTGGCTGCAACCCAAATGACAGCATTTCCTCGGGAGCAGATCCGATCAGTGCAGCATTGCTTCTGGTAGCCTGGCAAAGAACCCTCTGTCCCTTTTCATAAACAAGATATTTTGTGCCTTTAGAAGCCTAGAGTGTTTCTTATGAAACGCTTTCTCCAAAAATGTTTCAAAGATATTTTGACCAGAAGAACAAACAATTTGGTGTATTTTAGTGTAGGCAAGGCTTGCTTTCTTCAGTTGGAGGACCTGCAAGAGACAAAAATAAGGGAAAAAACCCAAATGGGTGGGAGTTCCTTTAGAAACTCTTCAGAAGAGAAGCCAGGACAAATCCCTTCTATTTGCCTGTAGTTTCAACCTTCCTCAGTGCTGGGCAGAGGAGTAGAGCGTGCCCGTTCCATTACCTATGTGAATCCAGGGAAAGGGCTTTTATTTTCTTTCCATCTTTTTATTTATTGGCTTAGCCATGAGCTTTTTTTTTTATCTCTTTGACTGACTGCATGGCAGTTGTAGTTCTTTCAGTCTGGATAGCATGTCCTAGCATATCAGGTTACTGTGATTTCTTTGTTCAGCACACAGCCCTTCAAGTGGGTGAAAAAGAAGAGCAAGACTTTGTAATATTGTCAGCGTGACTCTAGGAAGTTTGAGAGGGGAAGGAGAAATGTGAATGAATTCACAATATTAGTTTAAAAGTTGGTATTACCAGAGTGAACAGCAAGGTCACAACAGATAAAATGGAAATTAATTCATCCCTGTGACTCTTTCACTTCTAAGTATCACCAGCAACCCTTGATTACTATCTCAGAGCCTTGCTTGCACACTACTCACAAGCAAAATGGATCCTGGCTGGCATGGCTTGGTTTTGGGGGGGACAGTCCATGAGCTTTACTTTCGTTTTTTTATTTTAAATTAATCCTCTCTTACTCGCAGCAAAGTGACTTCTTCCCAGGGCTTCAGTAACCAGCTTTAGCTCCCAGGAACCCACATTTCTCTGTGCCCCACTTCAACCACATCGTGCAGCTCAGCCACCTCTGTGAGTACTGCTGCCAACTCCGAGCAAATGGAGGAGACAGTGAAGGTCGAAGGAAGATGGGGCTCTGGAAAGAAACCAGGCAGTGGCATCTGTCAGCCTCTAAGAGCTTCCCCTGTTCCTTACTGTCTCCTCCAGCCTCTTAGAGCTGCTGTGTGGGAGGAAAGAGCAGCACCAGCAGCTGGAGGAAAGTGGGAGGAGTGGGAGGAAGAAGAGGGAAGAGCACCTGGGGGCTGAGAGCCAGCCTCGCTGTCTGCTCCCTTTCGCAACCCCCTCCAGCTGTGTTTCTGTTTCTCACCTGGAGGGAACATCAGAGGGGATGAGGAGCAGGTAGTGGTGTGAACACTGTTTGGGGGCAATGCCCACCGCCTCCCTTCCCCCTGCCGTGCTTCTGCCTTTCTCCACGCCGGGAAAAGTGCTGTCACTGATACTGAAGCACTCCAGCACTGCCTTATTCCCTCCACCTCCAAGTTAATGAATGGACAGCTGAAGCAAAGATGAGAAGTAGCCAAGGACAAAATTAGTATTGCCTCCTCTCTGGATGTATTTGGACTTGGATGGATGATCTGTCCTATTAGGAGCAGGTAAGATTGTCCTATCCCAGTACACCTCTCCTATCCCATCCTACAGACTATCCCAGTGCCTTCCCGGGGGAATTAGTGTGATGTGAGTGTCTTGCAGCTCTTTTCCAGTCTGGGCAAACTAGGTTTGTTGAGCTGTAGTCATGCTACCTGTTCCCCTTCTTTGCCACCACAGTCTTGGTCTCCATTGACAGAATCACTTTCGCAGGTCCCAGTTTTTGCTCCGTCTTTCTCTGTGTGCCAGCTTTGGCGCCCTGTGACTCCCTGGGAGGACAGTTTTGTGCTTACACACCTGCAGCGCTGGAGCCTCCTAGGTACACCCACCTACCCTCCAAAGGGGTCCTCCTACTGAGCCCCCTCACTGCTGATTCATGGCAGCCCTCTGTCTGTCTCCTCTATTTCTTTCCCGGCCAGGCTTTGCCAGTGGGACGTGTGCTGGCCATGGACCCCGAGGAACGCGGCGAGGGTGCGGCCGATGCCCCCGCACCTCAGCTTCGGGCTGGACTCACACCCTGGGCAGGAGCCTTACATGCTGGGGGGGGCAGGGGGTGCCCGTGCCGCAGATGTCCCGGTCTGTCCGCCCCCCGGGAGGGTGGGATCCCGTCCCTTTCGCCGTCAGGGACAGAAGCAGCTCCCGCCGCAGCTCGGCGGCCCCGGCGGCGGCGGGGGG
>VZRL01000726.1:4590676-4606520 GCA_013397895.1 Origma solitaria
CGGAGAGCGGCGCCGGGCGGCCGGGGAGCGCCGCCCCCGCTCCCCTGCGGGCCTGAGGTGCGGCCGCGGGGTTCCCGCCTCGGCCCGGGTGTGCCCCTCGCCGGGCGGGTGGGAGGGCAGGGGGCTGATGCGTTGTGGGCTTTTTGGGGACGGAAGCCCCCTTGGCAGCGCTGTGGGAGCGCCACTTTGTGCGGGGGTGTTCCTGAGACCCCCCTGCGTGGGGCCGCCCGCACTTCGCCCGGCAGCCCGGCTGGAACCCCAGGGCTCCGGGACAGCCCTGGCTGAGGGGAAACCTCCTCGTCGTCCCCGCCTCCCCGCCCGGCGAACGGCCCCGAGGGCGGCCCGGCTCCCCCACGGGCACCGCAGCGCCCCGGCAGCTGGGGGGGATCTTCCCTCCCGCCCACACGGCCTGGAACGCGGGGGATGCGGTGCCGGGGGTGGAAGGGAGGAGGCGGCGCGGTGTTACCGGCGATCCCCTCCGGGGCAGGTGGAGGCCGGCACTGCATTTCTGAGGGGTTTACCCACTTCAGCTCTAGATTCTGCAAGGGGAGGGTTTGCCCATGGAAGGTTTCTCCCGGCGATCCTCCCAGCCCACGGAATGCTCCTTTGTGCAGCCTCACGCCGATCCGCCCTTCGGGCTGCGGCGTGCGATTCCCTCGCCTTTCACTGTGGGTTGTTGTTTTGGCCAAAACTTCAGTCACAGCTGGGCTAATCTTTATCTCTTTCACGAAGCTCACGATCATTGCTTTCCAGATGACCCTCCCCAGCTTTTTACCAGCTCAGTGCCTCACCTCTGCGTGCCCTCCAGCTTTCTCACAGCAGCCTGTCTCCCCAGAGTCCCGGGGACAGCCCACTGGCAGGGTGTTCCCTGCTCACCTTTTCTGCCTCTGGAGCGGGCAGAGACATTATTATCCAGCTCTGCATCTGTCCTGAAATGTCTGTAATTCAGAACACACAGCACCTCAGGCTCTGTCAGTTTCAAACCTTTTGGGCTGGATTCATGCTCAGAGAACAATGACACCACTTTCTTCCAAACTGTTTTAAATTCAGTCAAAAATCAAACAGGACAGTCATGTTTCAATCTGGGCTCGACTCAGAACCTGGGAGCAAAACATCGATTCTTCTCACCTGATGGTCACCAATCCTGCTGGGACAGGTAACAGCTGCCTTTTGGAGACCTAGAGGGGCAGAGCTGGAGATGTGGTGCAAGCATCCCCACCCCGAGTCCCACCACCATTTATTAGTCCCTGCTCAGCCCCCTGACAGGTGAGGAGAGATGAACTGGGAACTTGCCCACGCAGGGTGTGGCACAGGCACTAAAGGCTGAAGTACAGAAGCCACGGCCATGGTGAGGACTTGTCCTGCCTGTGTCTGTGATGTTCTTTAATATCTTAGGCTACATAGGGGATTGCAGTCTACAGGATTCTCAGACTGCCCCCCATTTTCTAGCTTGAAATGCTCTTTAAAATGTATTTTAAAAAAAAAGGAATCCAAACACTATTAAATGCAAAGAAATCATGAAAAACAACAAGGAACAAAAGCTCTCAATCCTAGCTGAGCACTGCACAGACAGGAACCTGCTCTGACGTACATGAGCACCCCATAGGGATTAACTCTCTCCTGCCCAACAAAACCAGCCTTCTACTTTCTACTTTGCAGCACATTTTGTGTGCTATAAATGTATTTAATCTAGCCAGATAGGGAGATTAAAATGTACAGGCTTAGTACCTATCTGCAGTTGTCCCCACCCTTAAAACCCTCACAATCCTGGTCCAGGGGTTTTCTGCCTATATGACAGATCCAAAAAAATTTCCCCTGTGAAGCAGAAACAAGAAACAGGCAGAAGAGGTCTAAAGGAAAACGACAAGGAGAAGCTTTTGGAGTCATTTTCCCCTTTGCTTTTCTGTAGTAAACATGCAGAAGGGCATCTATTCCATGTCTACAACCAGCTAGTTAATATTTTGCTACCTTCACCCCTTAACTGAGGTTCCTAAAGCCCTTTGCAGCCAGTGCTTCACTCAGTCTCAGGTACCCCCAGGAGACAGCTGGTGTCACTAACCTGCTTATAAAAAGAGGGGCAGTGAGCCACAATTATCTGTGTAAAGCCACCTAACAGAAAACTCCTGGAACACAAATTAGGAGGTGGGATTCTCAGTTTTGACTTTAACCTTCAAGCTAGGTTTCCTCCTTTTCCCAAACCTGCAGTGCCAAACCACTGCAGTATCAGACGTGCAACAGCATCCTCCATCTTCCTGTCGTCTTTGGTACCACATCAGGGTGGAAGGACATGTAGGCTGCAAGCCTCCAGACCCTCACCTGCCTTTAGAGGAGACTGCCAAGGGATTCATGCTTTTGGCTATTTGCGTTATCCTTCATTTCTATAATGGAGCATCATCACTGAGGAGGGAATTACACGGAAATCACTTGCTTTAGGTGCTGTATCTGTCCCATGTTTAAGCACAGTGAGAAGGTCTGATATTTTCCCCATGTACCACATAATTTTATTCCAATGTTTTTCCCTGTATCTGTGGGCAATTCAAAATCTCACCATGAGACCACCTGTACAGGGATACAGCCCACAGAAGATCTCAGTTGTGGCTGCAGCAAGAACCAGTGTAGAAGAATTTTTCCATTGCCATGATAGTTAAAGCATAACATTGCCTAAAATATGCTTCTCCTTCTTGCCATGGTCTGCAAATTTTGAGTTCTCTCATTTTTTACTTTCAGGTCTGGGCACAATGAGCATCTTGTGGTACCTGCATGGGAGATGTGTAGAGATTGGCTCTCTCTTTCACTGACAACCCAATACTGTGGTACAGCACAGGACATGAGTAAGAGGCTCCATAGCATCTGAGATGGCAGTGAAAACCCTGTGATGGAGGCAAGATCCTTGGAGACAGGTATGTCATAACCAGTATGGTGTTTTCTCTGAGAAAGCCAAGTGTAAAATATTTGCTAGCTTACACTCTACTGCATTTCAAGAAAATTTTTTTAAAAGTTCTTCCTCAAAAGACAGAGGGGAAATGGGCTCTTGAGAAGAAGGGATTTACAGCTGGGAATTCTGCATGTCTGCACATTTGTTCTAGAGATGGAAAAAGTTTGTGAGCTCTATCCAATCACTCAATTGAAATCCTTTCCCAAAACACCACATCTACTTTTCTTAATTCTGGGATGTACCATTCTGATACTATACTTTGAGCTCATCATAAAATGAGATAAAACTATGTTGAAGATTCCTAGTTAGCATTGCAGGAGTGTGATATGAGATATAACTTTTCATACATGACATGGAAAGTATGGTGTACCAATATTGAACTCAAAAGCATGCCAGCAAGTTTCTGGATGGTGTTGCTAATCAGTGTGCCCTGTGTTTAAATGTGCTTGTGGTCTCCACATATCAGTGCAGTGTAGAAGTCCTGGGGGAAGCACCATAGGTGCCAAACTGGACTATTCCAAGCCTCTTGTCTTCCACTTGACTATGTCGAAGGCCCCTGCCCTCTGCAAGCATCTGTCTAGGAACAAGTGCAAAGTTCAAGTGAGATGTCTCTGAGGGTACTATGGCATGAGGTGAGTGAGAAAAGAGGGAGAAAGAATTCACTGATAATCAGAATGTGAAAAAAATAATTTCTGTAATTTCAGGCGTGTTGCTCAAAAGCCAGTGTTCAGTGACATTCGACAGGAAATGAGAACTTCTCAGTTAAGATCAAGCAAACATCAGTGTTGTTCAATGTTTCTTGAACACTACAGGGGGTGGCTTAAAATCCCTTTAGTGGTCCTAAGTTCTTACCATTTATTTACCTCTAGAAAGTCCAACAAAGTCTGGTTTTCATACTGGTTTAAGTGTCCTGAAACTTAGGCTTGAAACCTAAAACCTTCCTCACCCATGTCCCTCCTGTCAGTGATGAGACAACAGGATCACAGATTCTCTTAAGTATCTTAATTTAAAACCCCTTTCTTCCAATGCTGCTTTTCTTTACTCCATTTGCTAATTGTGAACATGGAAACTTGATAGCCAGAGACCTCATGCTAGAGCCTTACAGATCTCCAGATTACATGGCCATAATTAAATTGAGGAGAGCAGAGGGAAAGGAATTAATATCTTAAAAAAAAAAAAAAAAAGGAGAAAGAAAACAACAACAACCTAACCCCCAGAAATCAAATCCATGACAATGACTTTAAATGTGTAGTATGTGGTCAGTGACATACGAGTCACTTGAGCCTATCTTTATAAGAGTAACAAAATATGAATAAAATACCCAGCTGGCATGGTGCCACTGTCCCTGTAGCTATATCAGAGCATAACAGCAGCCTGCATTGTCAGCTAGAGGCTTATTGTTATCAAGGCCAATAGAAATCCTAGTCCCAGGGCTCAACTAAGAGTCATCCTATACCTCAGCCTTCTCTTGCAAGTCTTCCTTGGAGCTGCCTTCCATAGCTATATTTGTTTCCACACCCCCATTTCATTTTCATGATTCCAAGAGTTTTCAAAAGAAGTAATAGCAGGTACCGTGTCTCTCCTCTCATTGTTATATTACCCACAACACTAATAACTTTGCAGTACAGGTTCAACCTACACTTGCTTCAATGTTACTGGGCTAACATGGAAGCTGGCTGCTGCCTGCCAGGATTAACAGTCCAGTCCACTTTATGTGGTGTGACCATGGACCTTGGCCAGGCCCATCCAGGTTCTCCATTTGGGGAAGAGTGTGGCCAGTGCTGAACAACTGCACTTGCTGCCTGCAGTACGGAGAGGTCCTTGGTGAAAAGGAGATGGTGGTGTAATGGATATTGGCAAAGTCTTTAAAAAGGTAGAACTGGCATCTGTCAGGAATGATGTTGGTTACGGCTGACTGCTCCAGCTAGATGGATAGATTAGATAAAGCAACACAGGTGCCCTCCAGCTCTTCCACTCTGTGGCAACCCCCTGAGAGCAGTCTGTGCCACCATTAGCTTGATGAGCCATCACAACAAAAACATAAAGAGAAGGCAAGAGCCTATTTTGGTTTGGGAAGAGAGCTTGTAGTATATTAGTGTGCTTCCAAACCTATGATAGTGTAGATACAGATACAGCACAACTGCAAAAGTTGGTAACCTGCCATAGTTTAAAACCAGGGTCCATCTCACCCTCTGTTGCCAAGGAGCAGACTAGAGGGAGGTTGGAAGGGCAAGATGAGTTTTCCAGAAATAGCTGGTCTTCTACACTATGTCACTCTTTACCAGCGTGCTGACATTGCAGCCGCAATCCGTTCAGTTCCTGTGTTGTGGCCCCCAGCTCCCAGAGGGAGTCACACAGCTCACATGCTAACTCACTCCTACCTCCAGGCCCAGGTGAAGTAGCCATTTCCCTTGGATAGGAAACCTAGAAGAGGGAAGAGTTTCCATGAGGTGCAAGATGGACGTTTGGGAACACAAGCCTTGTGACATTGCTCAGCAGCACTCCTTAGCCCCTAATCCTCGAAAGAAGGGGTCTCTTCTTCGTGGCTCTAAATGGGAGTAACATATGACTTCCCAAATGAGTGAGGGAATTATGCAACCATGAGGCAACTGATTTCATGTTCATATCGCTGGGAAGGAGAGGAGCCCTCCCCCGCATCTTACCAGACAGTGAGCGGGGTTTCCTTAATGGGAATCCCTCCACTGCTTCTCCCCCAAATCCCAAGCTCCAGTGTGTGGGGTGTGCCGCCTGTGCATCAGATGGGCGGAATGAGGCTGTCGACTTATTTTTCATTCAAAGGTTTAGCTGAAGATAGATTTGAACTCCACACATATATTTCAAGGGAAGCTTTTTCAGCAAGCGTAGTAGGCTTAGCCTGAAATGCCCACCTCTATCCACCCCTCTCCCTCTGGAGAAAGGAGGCAACTCAGTTTGCTGCCTTTCACTGTATCTGTAAGAAAGTTGTGAGGGAAAAGCTAAAATATGTGGGCTGAGCACCCCAAGATATAAAATAACAATGCCAAAAAACCACCATGATCCTCTAAAGTGATGTGACAGCTTGAGGTTCACCCTGATGTCGGTGAAGACCAGTTGGGGAAGGATTTTGTCCTTTCCCAGTGGTGTGGCATGGGTGGGTGCAGGGCAGGTTAAAAAATACTCTAATTGGGAGCTATCCCACATTCCCAAACTTTTCACCATCTTCCATCACCTAACTTCCATTTTTTCCGAGTTCAGAAGCATTTGCAAATCACTGATTAATCTCACCCTACTACTACTACCCCAGCTACTCCTGCTCTTTGCTGCTGGGTGAGGGAGCACGACTTACTCAGGTCAGGCCATGACAGAAGCAAGAGAAAGCCTGAGGAGCATCTATTCCCAGTGCTTTCCTACCTGTCAGGTCTTATCTGTTCTCTCTGCACACAAGTTGGGGGAAAATTTGGTGCCTGAATGGGTTTTCCCAGTAGATTGGGGATTTATTTGCATGTGCAGGTCCAATAAATTAGGTAAATGCCATAGCTGGTGAAGGCCAACTCCCTCCTAGGAGGCTACAGAGGAAGATGACCTTCCCCACATGGAATGGCTGGGGAGAAGGGGCTGAGCCCTGACCAGGAGGTGGAGATTGGAGGCAGGTCATGGCCCTTCAGGACTGGATTTCCCCAGTATCACCAGGAGAGCCCTCTGGGAGAAGAGCTAAAATTCCCAGGTATCCGAACAGCTACACTGGAGCCTCCTCTGGCCTCTCCTTCCCAGGAGTGAGGGTGCTCTGGGCTAGGGCTGACACAGCTCAGCAGGGGACTGGAGCAGGGACACCCCCCCGGGCAGCCCTACCAGCAGCAGGGCCAAGCTGTAGCACCGTGACCACAGGCAGCTGCTGCCCCAAGCCCCAGGTCCCTGCTCACCCCAGGCACAGCTGGATAGAGCACAGGAGTGACTGCAACATGGAAGGGCCTTGCAGGCTGCTGGGGCTGTCTTCTTCCACCATGCTGGACAGCAGATGGGGAAGGCAGCTCTGGCTGGTACATGTCCCTCCATGAGAGAGTAATAGGAAGATTTCTGAGATTTCTGCTTTTGTAAACCATCCTGCCTGTGAAGTACCTAAACAGAAACATCTGGGAGAAAAAAATGGAATCATCTTTTTGATCATATGAAGGGTGTTGCCTCAAGATGGAAAAACTGGCTTTGGGTCCCAGCAGTGCCACAGACTATCTCTGTAGCCTTGGATAAGTCACTCAACTTCCATTTACCCAGCTATAAAGTAAGTGCAAAGGGTTTTTTTCTTTTTTCTTTAGTGTTTTCTTCTTCTTCTCTTTCTCTTTTCACTTTCTAAGCTCCTTGGGCAGCCTCTTAATACCCAGCATGTCTAGCTTCTCACATGTTATGGTGCAGATCTTATTTGGTTGTTTACTTCCTCTCATAACATAAATGAAAATTCACTATTAATATCCTTGTAGGAATACTGAGGTTGGGAGAGGCTATTTTGAGAATGACAGGATGGAGGGGGAAAGAAAAAAAGGATTTTGTTAAAATGCAGACATTGCCCTTCCTAAGCAAGGCTGAGTTAGCATCCTAGAATTGGGCAATAAATGCTACTTTTTTTTCTGTGTCCCTCTCTTCTTTCATCCATTCTGAGCTGAACCTTTCTGCTGCAGTGTATGTTCTGTCCTCAATTAAAAAAAAAAAAGAAAATAAAAGAAAAAAGAAAAAACCCACAAAATGAAATAAACCCCAGGTAATATAATTCCTCTTCCACTGAGTCTCTGCACCAGGGAACTGTGAACAATCTCCTGGTGCAAACAGCCCCCTGTGTAAAAATAGCAACACAACTGCAAACTTCAGGGTAATCACTGCTCGATTTCAAAATATTTGTTCTACTCCTGCCCTGTCCTTTATCTCTCAGGCCTCTATATGTCACTAAAGCAACATTTGACAGCTCCTCGCCAGGTCTGCCTTCTCCAATGTGCTCTATCATTATTAATGGAAACAATCTCCATCTCAGAGTATTTAAAAATATATCCTTTTCTAAATATAGGCAATCTGCGTGTGCTTAACTACTACAGGGCAGAATGAGAGGGACCAAAATATTGACATGCACTGGGTGTGTATAATTTGTTTTGATTCTTGCTTCCCCCCCCCCCACCCCCCAGTGCCAATCTGTGTATTACCCGCACACCTTGGAGGAAAATCTGACATTATTTAGCATGAGGAATGTAGCAGCTGCTTGGAACCTGGAGTTTCCTTTGTTTATTTTTCCATCCTCTGTCCAAACGGTGTCAGTGAGAGTGGAGCTTACGGAGCTATTTATAGCCTCTCGCCACACTAGGCTGCACCTTGCCAGCAGCAGCAGCAGCAGCCCCCGGGGGGGACGGGACAGGGCAGTCCAGGGGGCAGGGCAGGGCACAGGGCTCCGGCTCCGGGCAAGGAGAGGAGGGCAGGGGAAGGAAGGCAAGGGCAAGGGCCTGGAAGGCAAGAAGGGGCAGAAAGCGGAGCAGAGGAGGTGTGTGGAGTGGGGGACCATGCCATGCAAGGTGGAGAGGAGATGGGGACAGGTGGGCAGGGAGAGCTGTCTCAGGCGCATGGCAGGGGACAGAAGCTGTTTTGGAAGAGATTTGAGGAGGGAGATGTCAGGTAGCTATTTCCTGCTTAGTATGAGCACTTTGAATGAAGTCATCTTGGGGCAACCTTTGCCTGGGGTCAGGGAGTATTTGGGAGGCGGTCAGTTGAGACCTACCTTTGTGGAGGTGGATTTGGGAGGATACAGAAACATCCCATCTCACCCAGTACAGCAGGAGAATCTAAAAAAAGAGGAGTTTGTCCCAAGGGGAGGGGGCAGCCAGTCCAGTGAGAGTCATAACTGGGTCCGGCAACTCTGGGCTTATGTGGCCTGTTGACCCAGGGGACTGGGCGCAGTGTGCTCCCCAACCCTTCCCTGGCATCATCTCTTTTTTGGGGTGACAAGCTCTGACCTTGGCTGGAGCAGAGAACAGAACAGTGGCATGTGTGTGGCAAGCCCCCAAGAGGGTCTCGGTGCCTCCTCCCCAGCTCCCTCAGCTGTCACTGATCCGTTGCTTCCCCCACCAAACCTGTCCCCACTCTCCAGGAGTCCTGCCTGCTTCCTGTGCTCCACTGGGGACATTTTCCCTTCCCATGTGTGGACTTGATTCATGCCTGGCTTTATATGCAGACGCGTGCTGGTGGCAGTTCCCTAAAAGGGGGTGAGGGCAATGTACCCACTCACAGAGGCAGCTCTGGGGCTCGGTTTGCGGCTGTGTTCTGTTGTTAGCATTAATAAGCTTGCCCTTGGTGCAGTCTGCAGGGCTTGAGGTGCTGACTAAGGAGCAAAAATCTAGGGAAGGCAGAGACTGGGAAAGGGAGCTCGATTTGGGAGTGTATCTGTATGTGTGTGTGCATGCTCTCCCCCGAGTACATGTCCAGAGCCTAGGGCCACCCTATTTTTCTAATGGGGTGCAGGGAAAAAGCTGCAGTTTCTGCTTGAGGTATTGCTTGAGCTGGCAGGGAGAGCTGGGCTGGCCAGATGGAGGGATGAGAGGGAGGCAGGGAGAGAGAGGCAGGCAGGGATGGGAGGAGGGAGAAGGGAGCTAGACACCTACGCAAACACAGAGTGAGAGGAGATCCTTGGATGCAAACACAGACACAGGCGTCCTCCTCCTCCTCACATGCCCCTGATTCATTTCCACATGCCATACACGTGACATGCTAATTCAGGGCTACTACAGAACTCCAGGGCGAGAGAGGAACGGGAGAGAGAAATAAAACCCAGTAAGGCACCAAACTGCAGATTTTTAAAGGGGATTCAGCACAGCTTAGCCGTACCCCCGCCCCGTGTTCCCTCCAGCGGGGCAGAGCCCGGGTGGCCTCGCCGGCAGCCCCCCCGCCTCCTCATGCCCCCACGCAGCCCCACACCACCACCTTGCGGGAGTGGCTCCACGTGAGCCCCGCACACAGACCCAGCACGGAGCCAGCGCACATCCCAGCCCTGGCCGGGACACACGCGGTTACATCAGCGGCACGCTCGCCTCCGCGCCCCTGCGGCACCACCGCGCTGGGGCAGCTCAGCCTCTGCCTTCCTTCCCAGCACTGGGGGCCTGCCGAGCTCCAGTCTATTTTTAGGCACGGGCACGTAAGCCCTACGTGCTGGGGGGCGAAGAAGCTCCAAACAACCCCGTTACAAACCCGGGCATCCCCAAAGTAAATGTAGTTCCCCGGCAGCGAGGCAGGAAGTGCTCCCCGCTGCAGCCCACTTCCCCTCCGCTGGCCCCGGTGCTTTGTGCCCCTGCCCACCTCCTTTCCCAAGCCAGGGCAGGTTGCCTGCCCTGCCTGACTCCAACAGTCACATCCCCACTGTGGCAAAGAGCTGAAAAGGAGGGAAAGTAAAATACAAAATACAGCTGTGCCTGTAGTGGGCTCAAGTAACCCTCGCAATATGACTTCTCTAACCCCACTGGGGTTTACACCAGGGTAATAGATAGGACAGTTTTGTACTCAGGACCTGTACCCTTGCCCGGTTTATGCGGTGCTTTCTTACTATCCACTCTTCCAGGGCTGGTTCCAAAAGGAATGAACCACCTGGATTCATAATTTCTATCATGCAGAAATAACATCAGTACAAAGAGCTCTGCAGCCCATCACCAGCCATCTTCCTCCCACTCCCTGTTTAAGGCTGCATCGATGCAAAGACCTGAACAGTTTCACCCTCTCAGTCACCATCAGGTGTGCCAGAGACATGGGCAGGGGAAAGCAATTTTCCTCTTTAGAGCCTCCTCAGCACCAGTAAGCAAGGATTCTCATCTCAGCCATGCCAGATGAGCCAAACAGGGGACAAAGTACTTGGTCCACACTAGAGCAAATATGGTGAGCAAGAATGAGCACCCTCTGCACTGTGCTTGGAAGTGGTGGTGGCCACAGCAGTAGGATTGGACCTCTCCCCAGCGAACAACCAGTGATGGTGGGGGCTCCCGGTGCCCTTTGGAGTTAACCCTGAGCAGCTCCCATTGCATCAGGTCAGTTTGATGTGGGCTCACTGGGCATGACACAAGGAACTTAGTGGAACCGATCTCTTTGTAGCATGGAGAAACAAAGATACTTTGGGCCATATTGAATCCTTAGGATGTCTTTGCTAACTGGACTAACCCTCCAGATGTCTCTAACAAGAGCTCCAAATCTAGCAAGACAAAAGCATCTTTGCTTTCTCCTGGGTGGACTCTGATGTGTTTTGCCTTTGAAAAGCATATTGGAGAAATTTGGGATGCAGTCCTGGTAATTTGCTCCTGTGAACAGGTGGCAGTTACAATTTTTTCACCAAGTGTTGATCCCCTTCTCTTTTTGGGAAGCAAAGGAGCTGGCCCCTGGCCCCAAGAAAGGTATGTTGGCAAGTTACTTTCTTCTGCATTTCTGAGGGGGAAGGAGAGATGATCTAGTTTACTAGCTTTGGCTCTCCCCACGTGTAAAGGGTCTTTATTTGCTAGACTGGATATTTTGAACCAAGACCTGTGAAGGGGAATTCACAGCAATTCCAGGTTTAGCTGCCATGGCTTTGTATTAGAAACACTCTGCTCACTCAGGAGAAGAAACTTGTGTTGGTTCATGCAAAGAACAAGAGGAGAAGATGGAAAGTGTTCAAGCTAAATATTCCACCCAAGTATTTTAAACTGACAGTCACATGAACTAAAACGTCCCACAAGCTATATAAGACTGTGTAAGGCTTACTGAAAAACAAGGCTTTCTGTCTAAGGCAGAAGAAACAAAGGTCACTCATAACACCCACTACTGTTTGGTTTTTTAAACTTTTATTAAGTCTATTCTCAGAGCCCCAAATCAGGATTGAGGTCTTTTTGTGTACAGATATAAAGGTAAGATACCAACTCAAAAATGTTTTTAATGAGGTAGACAGACAGTTACACTGGAAAGGGCTGCAAATATACACATGCACAAGTGTGTCTGTGTGGTTTATGTCTCACATCCTCTCTCCTCACTATACCACCCATGGACACCACAGTGGTATATGCTCCCCCCAAAATGACAAGGAAATCCATGACCAAAGAACATGCAACTGCAAGTAAGGACCGAACTGCCCTGAGTGCTCAGTTCAAGCCTAACAAGCTGCCACACACATGCCAGCATTGCAGTCCAGGAGTCCTGTTTCTCCCTGTCTCCAGTAACCATGAGACAGCACTCCTTCCCACATTTGCAGAAACAAAGGTTTTATTTTTCGTAATTATATTAATACCTGTTCTTTCCTCATGCTAGCAATTTGGTTGATTTCTTGTTTATTGCTTTTCACCTTCTACCATCAATAATTCAGCCACATAGCCCCCAGGAGGTGAAGAACTAAATCCTCATTTTACAGAGACTTGACTAGGAAAGGAGTGATATGATAGCTGGAATCGGATCCCTGGCATTCCTGGCTCCTAACCCAAGACACAGTCCCAGAGACAGCAATCCCACAACCTGTGATGCCAGGCTCTTGCTGGCTTTTGGAGGTTTGTTCTGGCTTCTGTCTCCTTGGATTTTGCCATGAATAACAACTGCAGGATGTGACCCTGATTGTAAATGAGGTCCATGGGTGGGCTGTGCACTGTCAGTCTTGCTTCTTCTCCTTGAGTCTTTAATCTTGTATTTCCCAAATCAAAGTGTTGCACCCGGATCCTCTCAGGAGTCCCTCTGTGGACTAGGTCATGGGATCCATTTCAATTCTCAGTAAAAACTAGTTCTTGTGATTAAACTGCTGCCATAGTCGACCCCAGAAAATCCTGTGTCAGGGACTGGAAGGGGTGAGGAGAGAAAAGGCTGTGAAGAATCAGCTCCACTCACGCTCTCTAGCGAGTGTCTGAGCCATATAGGTCAGGCAGAAGCCATTTGCTGTGCTGTACCTGCTCCATGGATGAACAGGGGACTGCATTTTGCATATGTGTCAGCTGCCTTACTTTTCAGTTTGATTCAATTAGCTAAACCCTTCTTAAAACCCTGTAGAAATAAATATCTCTCTATTCCTCAAGCTACTGCTTTTTTTTCCTATTTTTTTTCTTTTTCTTATTTTTTTCTTTTCTGTGTTTCTTTGCATGCTGTCATTCCAGCTCATCCTTCAAACACCCCGGCCATCTCTTCGGGTGCTGTGGGCTATTTTTAACCCCTGTGCAGGTTCGAGCGCAGCCTCCCCGTGCCCGAGTCCCCCCGCCGGGGTGCGGAGGGGGCTGGCGGCGTGGAGCAGGGAGCGAAGTCAAGCCACAAGGGGGCATGTGCTCTTCTAATTCATAAAATGTACCTTCATTGACAAAAAAAAGCTGAACAATTGGTGAATGGTGTGTGCATAAGTTAATGCTGCTGGAGAATACATGGGTAGTGACGTGGGAGCTTGGCCGGGGGGCTTTTGCCCAGGGAAACAGAGAGATGGGGAGTAGTGGTGGGGGCCTAAAGGGCACCTGGGGTCTGTCTGCACATCTCTCCTGCTGAAGCAGGGAGCTCTGGTGAGGGGAGAGTCAGAGAGCCTACTGCTGCTTCCAAATTCCACTGAAGGTGATGACAGAGGTAACTCCAAAGCCAGGAAGATCTTTGATAGTTACAATCTCGAGCTGGCTCTGGGGATGCCTTGTTGGGTTTTTAAGGTTTTGTAGCAAATGGTCTCAGCTGCCAAACATTTGTAATTCCTTCACTAGGTGACCGTAGAGGAGACTAATGGCTAAAAAGAATATTTACACACAGAATATTTATTTCTAAGCAAACTTGACATCCACCTCCATCTCCTAGCCTGATGTGGCAAACTCATTTTCACCACGGTAAGTTCCCCACATCTTGCTGTCTCTTCCTACCCTAGAGCACTGTGTTGGGGCTTGGGTGGTTTCACCAAAGCGCAACCAGTGTAAAAGGAAGAGAGAGGAGCTGAGCAGTGAACAGGAAGCATGGAACCCTGGGGATGCTTTAGTCCAGCCCTTCTACGGTGTCAGGTGTGTGTGAGTACTCTGGTGAATTAAAGCACTAGGAACTGCTAAAGACCATTGTAAAGTCTTGCTTTCAAACAAATTTCCCAATGAAAAGGATAAAAGAAAATATGAGATGAGCAGAAGTTTTTCTATCTGAGCGTCAAATATAAATATTTGGTTTATTGGCTGTTTAGAATCCTATGTTCTTAATCCAAAATGGAGCCAAATATGCTGGGAGTCAGTTTGTAACTTCCCAGGATATGGAGCTCAGCCAAGGACAAATTTGACAATGGAGAATTGATCAGGATGGTCTTAAGCAATATCAGGACTGGGGAGGCCCCTCTCATTCTGCCTGCCCTGTGAGCCCATGCCCTCCTTCTCCAACTCTTTCCCTCCAAGTGTCTGGGCAATGCTGTCAGACCTTTTCCCACTGTGGGCTGTGACCAGCTGGCACATTCAAGGGCTCTTCTACCTGTCATTGGAGACTGCACTGAAATAAGGGGCAGGGTTGCAGACAGTGAGGTTGCAGACAGAACATTTCATGCTTCCCTTTCCTTTCTTTGATGGGAAGGGGGAGAGGGAAAGCCAGGCAGTAAGAAGAAGTACCAGTGCTGTCTCTACAGCAGGCAGAGGGGAGATACTGGATTACTCCATAGTGGTAAACTGGTGTGTCACAAGGAACACCTCCTCGAGTAACCGCGTATGGGAGGACCAGGCCTACAGCCACCCTTGTTAAACTTCGATGATTCAGTCTTCAAGCCCCTTCATGTAATTTAAAAAAGGCAGGGAAAGCCCCCATCATGCAGGTCGGAAGGTAATGTTGCACTCTGTCTCCATCTCTCCCGCTGCACAGGTACAAGCAAGACATAGGTGCTACAAGGTTTTATTTTAAAAAAAAAAGAAAAAAAAAAAAAAAAAAAAAAAAAAAGGAGGGGAAGCAAGCTGGATTTACCCATAGTCAGAAACAGATTTTTGTCTTGAATGAGTTTGCCCAAAATGGTGCCTCTGAAAATTTTGAGTACAATGCAGCAGAGGTAGAAATAAACCTGCAAAGGGCTTTCTGTTGTGAAAGATTCTCTGACACAGCAATGGTATGTGTGTATGATAACATTTGTTGGAGAAATCAGCAGAAATAACCTCAGCCTCAAGTATGCTAAAGCCTAGGGCATTGTAACCAAGACTGCTGCATAGTGGTCTCCTTTCAGAAACTGACTATTTCATGATGCTGACGGCAACACCACACCATTCAATGTTTTGTATGTGGCATGGGCAAAGCTTTGGGAAGCCTAGTTTGCCTGGGGACACGTTTGGTTAGGTAGGATGCAGGACAGTCACCTCTCACTGTCTTACCACTTTATCAGGCCTTTGACAGTACTCTTGCTTTTGCTAAATTCCGGATAAATCCTCCATCTGTTGGACTCCGTGCACTTTGTTCACACCAGAAATTTCCTCTTGGACATCAACCCTCCTGCACATGGGAAGAAAGACACTCTCCTTTGGCTTGAGGCTAGACACAGCCACTTGCTCATATGCTCTCTGTAGTCTGTGGCCTCTAATACCCCTAAAACCATGTGCCGTGAAGCTTATCCAGACTGAAAATCTCCTGGTTCTTCTTCCAGGACTGAAGGTCCGCCAGTAATTCCTAATAGTTTCTAAATGCAGGATGCCAATTTGATTTAAAAGCTGGGAATAGCAGCATGTATCAGTCCCCCCCCAAAGTGAAATTTGGTAACTTACTTCGTCCATTCTTCTTCCTCTCTTCTAATTGTGCTTCTTTGTACAGTTCCTCATTTAGATTGCAATCTCCTTGTGTACAGCATGCTCTCTTAGAATCAACCATACAGTGCTGTGTGCACTGAACTGCCTTCTTTCACTGTTATTTAGTGCTTATATTTGTTGCTGCACAGGTGGTGTGGTATCTCCCTGCTCTTCTAGAAAATTCCAACAGCAATAGGACTTGTCCTGGGGTGGCATA
>VZRL01000728.1:0-48946 GCA_013397895.1 Origma solitaria
CCCTGCTGCCAGAGAGACCCCGCTGGGCTCGGGGCAGCACAGACCCTCCTGCCTCGTCCTGCCAGAGCCATCCCTGGGCCTGGGGCAGCACAGACCCCCTGCCCTCTGCTGCCAGAGCCCCCCCTGGCCAAGGGAATGTTCTCCTAACCGGACCTGGAGCGGTGTGACTGAGCCATGGCGGTTCCGTGGCTCTCCAGCAGATTCTCTGGGGTGAGAGAAGTGAGGCGAGCCCAGCCCCGGCCAGGTCTGTGCCCTGCTCGTGCCGCGGGCGCAGGAGAGGGCACAATCCCACCAGGAGTCCTGCCAGAAAGAAAAGGTTACTCATTAACCACTGACAAACACCGGGAAAAAACAGTCAGATTGTTTTGCTCAGGAGAACCACAGCACATTTTGGCCAGAAATACAAACTCTGTGGGTGCAAAAACTCTGTGGTTCCATCGGAGGGGTCAGCTCTGGGGACACTTGTGATGAACAGAGCATCAGAATCCCAGAACCCCAGACTGGTTTGGGCTGGAAGGGTCATTAAAGCTCATCCTGTCCCTCCCCCTGCCATGGGCAGGGACACCTTCCACCACCCCAAGGTGCTCCCAGCCCTGTCCAGTCTGGCCCTGGACACTTCCAGGATGGGGCAGCCACAGCTTCTGTGGGGACCTGTGCCAGGGCCTCCCCCCCGTGTGCCAGGAACTCATAATTTATCCACAAGACAGCGTCACAGGGGGTGGCTCATGTGTGTTTGGGATTTTGGGATTTTTCCCTGTGGCTCACACCCCACTGCCTGACCCTGCACCCATCACAAAGCGTGGGTGAGAGCAGCCCTGCACCTCAGGGCTGACTCAAAAGCACTGAAAGGCCACGGGCCAAGTAAACAACTTCCATGTGCATTTCCATTTTGGATAAATGGCTGGGTCACCCAGAGGACAAGGGCTGTGGACGGGAGCTGCAGAACAATGGGTTCTGAAAATGNGCTCATCCTGTCCCTCCCCCTGCCATGGGCAGGGACACCTTCCACCACCCCAAGGTGCTCCCAGCCCTGTCCAGTCTGGCCCTGGACACTTCCAGGATGGGGCAGCCACAGCTTCTGTGGGGACCTGTGCCAGGGCCTCCCCCCCGTGTGCCAGGAACTCATAATTTATCCACAAGACAGCGTCACAGGGGGTGGCTCATGTGTGTTTGGGATTTTGGGATTTTTCCCTGTGGCTCACACCCCACTGCCTGACCCTGCACCCATCACAAAGCGTGGGTGAGAGCAGCCCTGCACCTCAGGGCTGACTCAAAAGCACTGAAAGGCCACGGGCCAAGTAAACAACTTCCATGTGCATTTCCATTTTGGATAAATGGCTGGGTCACCCAGAGGACAAGGGCTGTGGACGGGAGCTGCAGAACAATGGGTTCTGAAAATGCCAGCAAAAAAAGTCCCCTGCACGCTGCAGCTGTAGAGGAATCCTAACAAATAAAGGCGAAATCCATCACACCAGCTCTCCCTCAGCCCTGCAGACACCACAAAAGCAAACATTGCTCTGCCCTGGGAGAGTGAGTCACTGTTCCTAAGGACTACTGCTCCAAGGCCTTTGGCAAACAAGCGACATCCAGCCCCACAAAGCACCGGGTATCAAAATAATGATGTAGCAGAAAACCTGTCCCTGCACGTAGGCTTCATGGGTGGAAAGAAATAAAATAATTTTCACGAGTAACTCACCATTTGCAGGACCAGACTCTCTCCCAGCCTCCTTTTGGCAAGGCCAGGCCCCTTCAGCAGCTCCAGCAGCAGGAGCATCACCGCTGATGTCTCCCCTCTGCCAATGGATAGTTCCAGGCCCTTCCATTCATCCTTTTTCACGATTTCTTTGAATCTCAAAGTATGGAGGAAATGGTATTTGAGGTAAACATCCCAGAAATGTGAAGATCTCATTCAGCACTACCTTCTGTGCCAGAACACATCTTTATTTGTGGTGTAAAAGCACCTGCACAATCCTTCAAAGGATTATCCAGAGAGAGCATCCTTAGGCCCCCAGTTCAGACAGGCAAATGTTCTAGAAATTTGTGTATAAATGGGTCCAATTATTATTTCTGACCTGGCTCAGTATAAAGCTGACTCCACCCACATTATTTATAGCCATAGAATTGTTTGGGTTGGATGTTTCCACGGATGGGGCACCTGCCCCTGCTCTGGGTGAGCTGTGCCTGTGCCTCACCTTCATTTTCTTCCTTATCTCTGGTCTCAGTCTATTCTCCTTTAATTTCCCCTTCTCCTGTAGCTCCAGGTCCTGCTAAAAGGTTTGTCCCCGTCTTTCTAGTAATGCCTCTTGAAATACCGGAAGGGGCTTTAAGGTCTCCCCAGAGCCTTCTCTATTTCAGACTGGTAGCCCCCAGCTCTCCCCGCCTGGGCCCAGAGCAGCTCCAGCCTTTGGAGCATCTCTGTGGCCTCCTCTGGATCTGTTCCATGTCTTTCCTGTGCTGAGGGCTCCAGCCCTGGATCCATTTCCTTCCTACAAGTATTGGGTGCCTCTAATCTGTGCCTCAGTAGACAATAAGACCCCTTATTGTCAATGTCCCTTGACGTGGGACCTCCTTGGCTTGTGGCAGGAGGTTCCATTCTCACACTGGTCATTCTTTGGTGTTACCACTCATGCATTTTGCTTCACTAACTCTAATCCCAACTGCTGATCCTGCCCATAAAAAAAAAAAATATTTTAAACCAGACCAGTATATACCTGGTGAAATTCTGACAAAACCTGGCGCTGCTGATAAAACCTTGTGAGCAAAAATAAACAGCTGCCAAGGTCATAACCACACTGAGATCACACCAGAGCTGACATTTACAAGTCAGTTTAAGAGCCAACTCCCCCACCTGCAGCTTCCTCATTTCAAACACTAAAAATCCGCTTTACACTTACAGCTTCACTCGCCTTTCTTTCCACGGACACGTTTTTGTCCTGTTACATGTACGTCCTTCACGCACACACAGAGGGAGATCAGCGTGCAGAATGTGTGTTTTTACACCACCCAGAACTCATCTCAGGCCATTCAGGAATTCCCACAGAGGTTTGGGAGCTCTCCCAATCCCAAGGACAAGCGCCCATTGCCACAGCAGAGCTCAGGGGTCTGAGCATGAGCATCAGTGACAACTCAGCACTGTGTGAGCCTCAGCCTTACGTCTGTAGTCCCCCCGAGATTATCCAGCACCCCTCTGCTGTGCGTTCCTGTGGAAATAACCCCACACTGAGCACGGGATCCACATCCACCCCTCAGACACATCAGCTGAGGCTCTCGGGAAGCGGCAGAGAGCAGTTCCACTGCACCTCTCACAAACACTGAGCCAGGAGCCCCTTCTGACAGAAACCATCACTGACCAGCCACAGACACAACCCAGGGTGGGAATGTTCACATCCACACCTTTCCCAGGGCGCACCCGGCAGGACCCTCCCTGTGCCCAGAGCCAGCCGTGGGGACAGCTTTGCACTCCGGGACACCGGAGGAGCCTCGGCACTGAGACACGAGCAGGGAGGAGGCACTTCTGGAGGCATTTCTGGAGGCCTGGCTCCTGTTCAGAGCAGAAATGTTTCCCTTGGCTTGTGCGAGTGGCCGGGCCGAGCGCGGAGCGAGGCTGGAGGAGCCAGTTTTCCATTCCCCCTTCCATTACTCTTTTTGATTGGCACTTTAATGAGGGCGCCGGGGGTCGACCCCCTGCCAGGGGGCCGGTTCATGCCCCGTTTATCTCACAGTCCATGTAAGACTAAAATAACACGCCAGGCTGAGTTTCACTGGCTTGTGATCCTGCGGCCCACCGTGATGGATTGAGTGACTGCAGCAAGTTGGCAGCTGAAGTGTGTTGTAACACTATCTTTCTGTCAGCGCAACACAATGGATTTGCTGATTCCCGGCCTTTTCCCACTGCTCGCCCTTTCCATCGGCCCACGAGTTTCTAAAGTTCGTTTTCCAGGGGGCTGCGAAGTGATAATAAATAATGCAGCGGAGTTTGCACCGAGCTGTTCTTCCCCTCGGTGCCCTGCTGCTGACGGAGAGGCTGCGGTGCCAACTTCGCTCGGCACACAGGGATCCATTAAATCCATAAATCCATAAATCCACTTGCCCTTCCAGAAAGGAGGGAAGGGACAGCTCTGCTGCTCTTCTGTGGGAGCTCATTCTGCTGGGCCATTCTGCTCACCCTGGAGGGAGCAGTGGGCACAGTCCAGCCCAGGGCTGGCTACACAAAGTTCTCTCCAGAACCTCACAGGCTGCAGAATCAGGACCAGCGAGCCACAGGCATTGTCATCATTTTACTTATTTGCACCAGAATAACCCATGAGGTCACTAGAATGTCCAGAAATCCTGTGTGAGGCCTGGATTATACCCTTCTTTAGATACCCTTTAGATACCCTTCTTTAATATTCTAAACATTCGATATCCTCACATCTCCTCTGTAGGAAAAAGTCAAACAGTACGGGTTTTTTTCTCTTTAAAAAACTGGAGCCTGAGGAAACAAACGGAATTTTTTTAGTCATCCAAGGAGGTCCTCTGCTAACTGAGACCTTGTGTCTGTGCTGTTTTCCCTCAATATGCCTTCATTCTCCTTGCCACTGTCTGCAATTAAAGAGCTCCCCCCAAATATTGGGGAGAATACTCTAATTTTTGGTTCTTGCCCTCCCATCCCCTCCCAACAAGAGTGAACAAATGAGCTCCACACAAAAGGGGCTCCTCACTTCCTGTATAGGAATTTTTGACAGCACAAATTTCAAACTAATGCCTCTTCCACTCCCAACAACCCACAGTCAGACCAACAAGCCACCCCTGGGGCTAATAAATAGGAAAGGTGAAGCTGTTTCCCTTGCTTGGGGCAGCTCTGCAGATCTGTGTATCTACAGTTTCTTTAAGGCCTTGCACAAGACAGTAACACAGCCAAAAATAGCTCCAAAATCAACTTTAGAGCTCCAGCTGCTGCAATGTCAGTGTGTCCTCAAATATTTCACCATGGGCACCTAGAATCCTTTTCCATCACTGGGCTCTAGATCCCTCTCACTCTGGGACAAACGGAGTGTTCCTGCCAACAGGAGAAATCACTAGAGAGAGACAGAGCAAAGAAGGTAAGGAAATGAGAATACAGGTGTTGAAGGGACTCAACGATCAAGGAAAAATGCAGTGGGATCTGAAAAGGGAACATGATGAGGAAGAAGGGCCAGACTGAGGAGCTGCTTGAACAAACCCACTCTTCCCAATGGCAGCTGTTTGCTTGGACCCCACAAATCACCGCACAAAGCCAATTTCAACTCCCAGGGCTGGAGAAATGAGCCTCATGAGCTGAGGAACTTTATTTGTGAAAGGAGAGACAACCACAGCCCCCAGCTGGAGCAGCAGCAGCTCCTGGCAGGAGCCTTGGCCAGTGCGGAGTGCGGAGCTGGTCCTGTGCAGAGACCCCAGAGACCCCAGCCCAGTGCTGTGACCCCCAGTGCTGTGACCCCAGCCCAGTGCTGTGACCCCAGCCCAGTGCTGTGACCCCCAGTGCTGTGACCCCAGCCCAGTGCTGTGACCCCAGCCCAGAGCTGTGACCCCAGTGCTGTCACCCCAGCCCAGTGCTGTGACCCCAGCCCAGTGCTGTGACCCCAGCCCAGAGCTGTCACCCCAGCCCAGAGCTGAGAGCCCAGTGCTGTGAGCTCAGTGCTGTGACCCCAGACCAGCCGCTGTCACCCCAGCTCAGTGCTGTCACCCCAGCTCAGTGCTGTCACCCCAGCCCGGTGCGGTCACCCCAGCCCGGTGCGGTCACCCCAGCCCTGCTCACACAGCACTCAGCCAGATTGGAAATGGCCACCCCAGAGCCTGCCAGCAGCGCCAGCAGAGCGCAGGAATGTGCTGCAAACACCGTGTGAAGCCTCCCTGGAGCTGCCCGCGGTCCCTCTACCTCCCAGGTCCATCCCAGCTCCATCTGCCCACGCAAACTCCTGCAGCCAATGCTCCTCTGGGGAGAGCCAGACACTTACACCTTAACAGAAGGGGGCATACCGAGCCCACAGCCAGAAAGCCTGGGAAATATTAGGAAAAACGAGTGGGTGGGGGAGCTCAAGGGACCAGTGGGAGGATGCGGGAAATCAGTAACACTGATCTGAATAACTGGTAACAATTATTAGATCTTTTTTGGTATGAATCATCTCAGAGACTCATCATTTAAATGATGTCACTCAAGGGGCAGTGAAAATTACAGTAGAAGCCGCCAGGCTGCCATGACAAGGGTTCAGAGCGTGATTGGCCGAGCAGGTCTGGGAAACTTCACCAACACATTGAAAAGGGAGCAAGTTTTGTGGAGAATATACACTCTGACAGATCAGACAGGCAAATTTGTCTTTGGCAGGATTATGATGTTACTTAGGGCTCTGATGGATCTGCCTGAACTGCTGGAGAAGGAGTAGCCTCACTTATCTGATGACCACTGACCTTGTCCTTGCCCCAGCTCCTCCCCAGGGGTAGAATTTGTGTTTGAAGCTACAGGTTGTAAAATCAGCCAGCCAGAACCATCCCGAGGGAACAAAACCTAACCAGGACAACAACAAAACAGCCCAAATGGAGCAAACAACAGAGTGAGTTTGAACAGAATCCGTTCTGTGGGCTCACCAAAGCCACCCAGAGCTCCTATCCTTGCAGGGGAAGGGCAGCAGAGATGGTGCTGCCTTGTGCACATCTCAACTCCTTCTATCTTCTTAAACAACTGTAGGAGAAGAAAAACTGTTTGATCACCAAGCAGTGGCATCAGCAATCTCAGAACTCAACAGCAACCACATCACAGCTCTTATCCCTTTCTCTTCACCTTCCACGACAGACACCTCTTTTCTCAAACCACAGGACCAGGGCCCTTTTCTGCCAACATAAAACACCTTCTGCACCAATCCATGTTTGCTTCTCACCTGCTGGGCAAAATACTGAATGCTATCCATGCTCCTTTGCAGCCAGTCCCCTAAAGCTGGCAGTGGCTGAGGAGTTGGGTGTGAACAGACATTTACAAGTCATTCCAAGAACTTCCCAGATCCAAAATGGGGGTGGAAACCATCCCTGTGTGTGTGGTGCAGAACCAGGGGCAAAACCCAAATTATTCACTGCTCCAGGAAGGCTTCCAGAAGTGCACTCCAGTAAGAGTTTCTTAAGAGGGGTCTACAACAGATTTTCTTTTTTTTAACTTTGGGGAGTTGTACGGAATTTAGGCACACAGAGAGAAAAATATAGGACTTGGTTCCTGGAAATGTTGTGCATTGGTGAGCTGCTATTGGTTTCAGACCTTCCTTAACTACGATTAGAGAAAAGGGAAAAGGAAAATTAGAGAATTTGAGAGTCCCAATTCCAGCACAGTGATTTTCTGCCCAAGACTGAAGCAATACAAGGTCTTGCTCTCCAACAAACCTGTCCCACCACAAATCAGAAATATGGTCCAAGTAAGAAGGTAAAAACTTCAGCCTCACCACTATGCACCAGTTGTGATGGAGCAACCACTCCAAACCTAGGAACTTTAACTTGCTTGGAGCTTTTCTGGGGAGGAGGGAGTGGAGACAGTAGGGATTTAGGGAAGGGTCAACAGAACAAGTCCAGCACTTGGTTCCACACGTTCCTCTGGAGCAGAGCCCATTTCAACAAGGTGATGTGAGTACGAGCCAAGTACACCATGTCGAGTTATCAGTATCTATTATTAACCAAAAAAAATTAACCTTAATCGTTAGCATAATGCAATGTTTGTGCAACATCTGTCAGCAATTACTTGTATTTACTTGCACTGCAAATACAGAAGAAAAGTCAGAGAAATAAACACCAAAATTCCCACCAGTCTTGTGTTTTCCCACAAAGAATCTCTAATCATCCTTGTTTAGACACTCAGATTTGTTCCTTGCCCTCTCCAGCAAGGAATTTCTTCCCAATCTTCTGTGACCAGTAATTATCAGTCCTTGTTTACCCTGCAGCAAATACAGACCAACCCCTCTGCAATTAGCGGTGTTAACTTCAGGGTTCTTAAGACAGAAATCAGAACTATGACATTTCTTGGATTCAAAACAGTTCTGCTCTCCCCTTGGCCATGCCTTAGCCACAGCAAGAAGGGAGGCAGGGAGAGCAAGGGTTGTGCTCCAGCCGCACTCCACCTGTGCAAGGCAGGGTGAGGAACAGGTTAGCTGGGTGAAAAGTTCACTGCAAGCTGAGCTGTCTGTTTCTCTTGCTTAATTTATCCGATATTTGGCTAACCTTGCTCTGAACCCAGCCCCCAAGACCCCCTTCCTCTCATCCCTCCCCAGCGGGTTCATGTCAGCCAAAGACACCGCCTCTAATTCCCTTCTCCCTGACCCTGCGAGGGGAGCGGGGGCTGGGACACAGGGCCAAGCGCAGAGCAGAGCCCGAGCGCCGCACAGATAATCATTATTTATGCTCTAAACCCCAACAGGAGCAAACACAAAAGCCCTGCAGTCAGCAACACTGCCTGACGCGGTGCTGCAGCTTACCAGGGCTCCCGAGGCTGGAGGGCACCCCCCTGCACCCCCATCTCCTCTCTTCCAGAGATGCAGCACTTCCTAAAGTAGCTTTAAGGGATCCCTGATCCCACTGACAGCCCTTGCCAGGGACTGCCACACCGTTCGCACTTCCACAGCCCCCGAGGCACCAGTTAACCCAGTATGGCCATCACCTCATTTCTGCAGCTCAGGATCCTCCAAAGGAACCTGACAGACGAGTCTGAATTCTGCAAAGCACAGAGCAGTGGCTGCAGTGACACAGAGCACGAACAGGGAGACCCTAAAGGGCTTTTGTCACCCCAAATCCCATAAAGTCAGTGGAAGAAAGGCTGGAGGGTATCAAGATGTGCTTCTGCTGCTCTTTGGAGGATTCCCTGATCCACAGACCTGTATGTATCCATCTCATCCTGCAGAACACAGCCAAGGTTCTGCTCAGGAGCTGCTGAGCAGTTTCCCTCTCCCTGGTAATCTGCAGCTTCCCACCCATCCTGCCCCTGTGTCCAAAAAACAGGTGACAAGAACCCCTGACATTCCCCCGCCGCGCAGGGCACTGCTCTGAGCACACCCTCCCGGCACCTCTCGATTCCACACGTCAGAGCTCGGCGCTGGTGATGCAAACTGCTGGAAAATCTGCCCGGAACACGCATTTCTGGCAGGCTCTCTTTGTTTTCCTGCTGTGCTCAGGACTGTTCCCAACACTCTCCAGGGCAACACAAAGTGTGTTTGATGGGCTTCTCAATGACTGGGCACAACTTCAGAAACAGGGCAAAACCCACACCTGCCGAGCTGTCCCTGCTCCACTGAGCATTGGTGTTTAACCTTGGGCTCCCTGAATCCACACTGCCATTCCCACCTGCCTCCATGACTTAGGATGTGCCTGAGAATCTGCTAATGGAGCAGAACGAATGTTTCCTGTAAACCTTAACTTCATAATTTTTGACCTGACAAAGAACCTTGCAGCTTTGATACACCTGAGCTGCCTCAGCTCCAGGAGAAACTCTCACAGACAGCTTATTATTTTTATAATCTGTACCATCAGAGTGCCCAAAACTCCATCACAGTGTGTCTGCACACACAAAGTTCCTGTCCGACTGGCTGGGAGGGCAGAAACAGCCTGACAGCTTTACAATAAGTGGAAATTCCTTGTGGTCTAAGAATAATACTAAACTTGTTTCTCAGGGTCAGCAGATGACCTCGCCTTGACACAGGGCTCGTTTCTCTGGGAGCAGTGCAGACTGGCCTAGTTCTGATGTGGTCACCAATTTAGTGACACCATCCATTCCAAACTTCACCACTCCCACACCAAAGTAGCAAAATACCAGTTTACAAAGAGTACTTTGGGAAAAAAACCCAACCCCCAGGCCCTTTCCAAAGCACATGATCCATCTAACGCTGCATATTTTCAAGGCATGAAAGTTGCTGAGAAGAGCCAAGGAAAGTTGTCAGGAAGACATGAAACTTCCTTCAAACTGCTACATAAATGAACTGAAGATACACAAAAAACCCCTCAGCCCACAGGGCAAAACTCACCTGGCAGATGTACTCCTCAGCCGAAGGTCCAGCACAGGTACTCACCACTGCCTCAATGTGATTCATCGATTAAATAACAAATGTATAATTTCCATACAAGGAATCCTTCGTGCAAACTTTGTTGTAGATTTTAAAGCCTCTTCAAAACGGCTGAAATTAGTCACGGGTGAGTAAAAAGGCACAGGATTGTTACAACAGGTAAGAGAAAAGTCAATGACAGAGCTCAGTGCCACAAATCGCCGTTTGCTCCTTCCAGCCACCACACAGAAAAACAAAAAGACTTCAAAAGGTGCCATACCCACATAATTAAAGGAAAGCTGAACTGCAATTCAGCTCAAATTGTTTACAGGTGCAGCAGCTTAGAAATCACCTAATTTAAAAAGAAAAGACCTCACAAACTTCATGTAGCCATTTTAATAATTCAGCCCGAAACCCCAGAGTTTGTTCACAACAGAAAAGAGCTTGTGAAAACCCTGAAAGAAACAACTTTCACTTCAGTCATACAGGAGGGCAATTAACAGGTCAAGCTTCAAAGGAAATCTATGTCCTCCTCTCCGTGTATGCAACTTAGAGGCTTCTGTTTGTGGGGAAAAATCCCAAACAAAACCAAGAAAAAAACCACAACAAACAAACCAACCCCAACACCTCCATCCCCTGCTCCCAAAAAAAAAACCATCCCACATTACGAAAATGAGGGAGGGCTGCAATTGGAAATTCACCCTTTCAGCCTCTCAGGCAGATTCTTCTGCTCTTTGTGGCTCCCGAGGAAGATTTTTGCCCCCCATGAGGGCAGACAGACCCTCACAGACACAGCCCCACACCTCCAGGCACTCGGGGCACAATTCCAGTGGCTGCTGCTGTGGGGACAGACACAGCCCCTGTACCCCAGGGTCAGACTCACCACTGGGAGCTCCAGGAAGAGCTTGAAACAAAGGAACTGAGCGAGATCAGCCCAGCTGGTTGGAGCAGGGTCTGCTAACACCAAGCCTGGGGCTTCAATCCCTCTCCAGGTCATTCAGGAGTTGGACTCGATCCTTGGGGATCCCTTACAGTCCAGAATAGTCTGTGATTCTCAGTTAAAGCCAGGGAAGGGAAACCCACAGCCGTGCCAGCCTTTGATGAGCTGGTGCTTGGGGTTCTGGGGTTTCTCAGCCCCTCTGGGCTCACCCATAGGGCTCTGAAAAGTTCCACTGGAGCCCCACCGCAGCCCCGGGATGCAGAATCCCAGGGGATAAATATGTACATCTCAAACCCTGAGCGCAGGGTGGCTGCAGAGCCAACCAGGGGCTGTTGGTAAGAACAGGCACAGATTGTTGTTGATAACAAACAGGGACTGCTGTTGATAACACTGTGAGAAAGAACAAGATGTGGCTGAGAAGGGCCATGTGCATGGAGGGAAGCACTTTCCTGGGACAAACATCCTTGTTCAAGCTCCTGGAGACAAGCACAGCACAAGGGCAGGAATGAGGTCAGGAATTGGGCAGGGACTGTAGGCAGATCAAGATCACCAGAGACCCAGGAAGCCTCCGACCCATTTCCAGAAATGTCTGAAAGAACATCTGTGACAGCTGATCTGCATAGAAATTGAGAAAACAATGCTGACAATGGGGAACCCTGTCCATGAAAAGATACCCCCCCAAGCCTGGGTGGTGTCCCCCGACCCTCGACATCCCATCAGCTGGACTGATGCAGCTGGATTGACCCTGAAACCAGGAATGACATCCCAGTAGCTGGATCAATGCTGGATCCAGGACTGATGATTCTCTTTACTCCTTTTCTTTTCTTTTCTTTTCTTTTCTTTTCTTTTCTTTTCTTTTCTTTTCTTTTCTTTTCTTTTCTTTTCTTTTCTTTTCTTTTCTTTTCTTTTTCTTTTCTCTTTTCTTTTTTCTTTTCTTTCCTTGCTTCCTCTTTCTTTCTTTCTCTTTCTCTCTTTCTTTCTCTCTCGCCCTCTTTCTCTGTCTTTCTCTCTCTCTGTTCCTTCCTTCCTTCCTCTTTCTTTCTCTTTCTCTTTCTCTTTCTTTCTCTCTCTCTCTCTTTCTCTCTCTTTCTCTGTCTTTCTCTCTCTCTTTCTCTCTCTCTGTTCCTTCCTTTCCTTCCTCCCTCCCTCCCTCCCTCTTCCTTCCCTCCTTCCTTCCTTCCGCACCATTCCTTCCTTCCTTCCCTTCCTTCCCTCCCTATGAGTGTTCACATCCCCGCGGTGCTCCCTTGCCCTCGGTGGGCTATCCCAGCAGGCCCTGGCAGCCCCGGGGCTGGGCTGGCTGGACACTGCTCCCAGTGTCACCAGACAGTGTCACCAGCAGGAGGGTGGCACTGGACAGCAGTGTCAGTCCCTTGGCCACGCACATCCGAGAGCCACAGCCAAGGTTCACTACCTACGGAGCAACCAAAATATGAAAAATGGCTCACATGTGGGATCTATTAGGGCATTTCTAAGGAATCCACGTTCATTGTTTCCCTTGAAATATAAAGGTTATAAAACTTAACGGCCACATGACAAGGAAACTATATGAAACACTCGGAGATTTACAGAGCGACTGCTCAGCTCTTGGGGCATGTGGCTGGAAATCGCTGGGCAAAAGCCAACGAGCCCCGTGGTCTGAGCTTTTGGGCAGTTTTCTTATTCTTCCTTTCTTGTCCTGACCTTGCAGACTGGTATTCGGTTACTGCAGCAGCTCCAAAGTCAAGCAGAAACACAGCTTGTATCTTCTTTCAAGTATTTATTTCTTTTGTCCTGTTAACATCAAGTAATGAAAGGAATTGTAAGGATTTTGAAGGGGGGGGGAAGGAATGAAAGCAGGAGAAAAGAAAAAAAATACGGACATAATGGCTTGATTTCTCACAGCATGTGCAGCACAAATGAACAGTAAACAAATCCCACAGAAAAATGCAAACAAAGGCTACGTTTGCTCAAAGAGCCCATCGTGAGTGCCCTGAGCAAACATTTCTGTGATGAAATCCTCAGAGCCTCTGTGTGATTCCGAGGCCCAGCAGGTACCTTCCCCCTTCTCCCAGAACATCCCTGGGCTGCAGCAGCCACAGAGCCAAGGTTTCCAAGCCTTGCTTTGGTTTAAGGCATGGAAATGTCATAATTACGACATTAAGAGGAAGCAGCAATCTAATCCAGTGGGTCAAGAGCAAGTGTGAAAATCTGATTAGAGATTTGCCACTGGGGTTTGTCTATACACATAGTGAAATAATTAAGCAACAGATGATGAACAAATACCATATTTTGTTGGGATTTCTGACCCGGATTTTGGCAGCCCCAGCCAGGCCAAAATCTCATGATGTTGGCTGCCACCAGAGGACTTTGGGTGACCCTAAGGGCTGTACCAGCAGTACAGTCATAAATTATCTCATGATGTGACACCAGGTGAGACTGTCCCATTTTCTGTCACCCTTCCTGTATCTGGAACAAATGGAACTGCTCTGGCAGTCCCAGGCTGGCACAGGTGAAAGTCAAACAATGTGCAGGCAGTGCTTTTCCTTCATTTCCTTACTTCCCAAACTTCAGCTGCAGCACAACTCCAGTGCACTTTATTTTCTTAAATGAACCCAGGGTAAATATGCAGCAACACAAATCCCAAAATACCATCATGCCATTCCCCTCATGTGGAAATATGCCATGCCTTGATGTCAGGAGGTCACTCTTATTTTAATGAAGTCTTTTCAGGATTTCCAGTGTGATTGTTTTTCCCTCTGATAATCTGAGGCGAATCCAGTGAAAGAAACAAAACCGAACTGTGAAAATTTTCTGCTGTAAGTAAAGGCAAATGCACTTTTGACAGTAACCCAAGTTAGGGTTTTTTCCCTTGAAAATGTCTATAGGCACGTTTTTGATCACGGGATTGGAAGTATGTCATGAGAACACACTCAAATATGCGTTTGCATTAACACTGCTGCCAGAAGCCATCTCACAGTCATCACCAGACATACTGGAGCCCCTAGAAAGCTTTCTGTGGGATTGGAAGGCATCCAGCCAGGAGAAAGCAAAGCCACCATGTGATTGGGATGGCCAGTTCCACAGGAAAGCTGTACATTAATGAATGGCAAGCGCTCAGAGCGGGAGTTACAGTGAGGAGCTTGCAAGGAAATCACTGGCCAAGAACCAGCACGTGCATGACGGGTTTGATAAATGAAAATCTGAAAGAAGGCGATGTAAAAATGATCCATTGAAAGAAAAGACTGATTTTACAGCAAGAATTGCCCATGTCAAGCAGTGCTGCTGGCTGTAATAAAGATTGCTGGAATACGAGTTGCTCATCCAGCCTTAGAGGATGTGTACCTTAGACTGCAGAAGGACACTCTGAAGTATCATGAAAATAATCTATTTTACTATTTGTGAATGGTAAATCATCAGAAGCAAGCAAACAGCAGCGCTGGGTATTGGGGCTTGCACTCTGTTTTTCAACAGATGACTTTTACCTTATGATTCCCCCTCTAACCATAAAGTGAGGCTCTGGCCACCCACTCCCTCCCAGTCCTTCCCAGTTCAAATTCGGATCGTGTAGGTGTTAAACAGAATGTGCAGTTACGAACAGAAGTAACAGCTCCCTGGGGTTGAGCTATACCTCATGCTTCAAAGGCACAAATCTGAAGCTATTTAGGGCAGTTTGCAGAGTTAATGTCTAGGAAGGTGTGCACAAGGCACAGGTGAGGGATTGCCTGAGGGGAGGGTGCAGAGATGAATAATCTGCAGGCACAGCATTCTGGCTCAGAAACTCTCCAAACACAGCCCTCTCCAACGGGAACAATTGGAAGAGACAGATGAAATGATGAAAAATGAAGGGATCAGCAGAAATCAAACCTAATATAAACCCAACTAAAATAAACTCAGCATGGCTCCTGTGGCTCATTCAAAAGCAGCTCTTCTCCAATGAACTCAGGTCAGGGGAAAGATGGAACAGAACTTCCTCTGCTCTGTGCCTTTAGGAGCCCCTGTAACTCTGACTACAATGGAAAGAGGCTTTAAACGGGAAATACTGAGGACTGCAACTCTACCTCCTATGTTGCATCACAGGAAATGTGACATCTCCAGCCAGAAAGTGTCACTGCTCCTAAATCCTGGGCTTTGGAGTCTGAAAGGATTAAGATTATTTTCATAATTGATGTGGGGTCAGAGCTGTGTGTACTTGCCTTTTGGATAAGAAAACTTACAATTCTGTAATTTATTTTGAAAACAGGAATGAAGATGCTTTGACTCTGCATGTGTAAAACAGAGCAAGGTCAGGAGGCTCAGTGCTGTACCCCTGGGATGATGGAAACAGAGAATTCTACCCAATTAAACTGAGCTGTTTGTAAATTTTGTAAATTTTGTAAATGATTTATGTACTTTTCAACATATGTAGGAACTTTTGCTACAGGACATCAACACTAGGGATTTTTAATATTATTTTTCTGCATCAGCATCAGATGCCTTCTAAAGAAATTCAAGGCTATTTTGATCATTTGATTAACATGGTTGTTAAACATCAGCTAAAACAACAGGAGAATTGAGGAACTCAATATAGTTTAGGATTCAAAAATATTATAATAGGTGATGCGGGGGAAGAAGTTTTGGCTATAGCAGAGAGTTGATAATCAGGTCAGATTGCTTCTACTGAATAGTCAAGAATATCAAAATATTGAAAGTTACAGACTGTTCAGCCACCAAAGCACACGTGATAGAGCTTGCTCATGTCTCTCTCCACTGTCTTTTACACAGGCCTTAGAACAGCAATAAAATATTGCCTGGCTCCACAAGTGTTCTCCGGGAATTTGCAGCTCTAATGGGAGTTCAGAAAAGAACACAAGGTTTTTTATTGCTGGGAAGGAGAGAGCCAAACAAAAGCTCACAGAGTGATCTATGATCCTGTTTAATCCTATGGCTGAATTGAGTCAAACACATTCCTCCACATTTATCACCATTAACAAGGGGAGATGTGGCCTGAGACCTCAAGGAATCAGGCGGGAGCTGCTGTGGCTCCTCTTTCTGGTACCTCAGAGACTCCTCCATTCTCCAAGGCTGACACTGACCCAAAGAATTGCCTTGTCCTCTGATGGAGGGATTTTTTTTTTTTTTTTAAAAAAAGCACCTATCCTGCTACATTTAAGAGTTGAGAGAGCAGAGATCATGAGCTCATCACCTCTGCTGCTACTTGTGGTAGGCAGAGTTGAAGGGGGGGTGAGACCAGGGAGTGAACTGACTTCACTGTGCCATGTCTGCAGGGAATCAGCATTCCTAGCAGGCTCTGGGAACAGGAATTATGTGTTTAGATATCACTTGTTTTCCATTATGGCCATTTCTATCTTCTGTTGACATTCTTTTGACATGAGCCCTTTTTTTCTTATTCCATATGACAGCAGTAGCCAAAACACTCCAGAAACCGAATCACCCTGCACTTACTTCAGTGCTCTGAGCATAAATAGTTGACTTTCCTGGAAGGGATGGCAAGGAATTGCCTCTTTATCTTCCAGCTGAAGTTAATGCTGCTGTGCCTGGGGACACGGATCACACCAACAGCGATGCCCAAAGGCAGCTGGTGTCACATCCCAAAGTGCCTGTCGCTAAAAAAGCTGAGAAAGGTCTCAGTTCATCTACTCCCAACGCCCAGGGTTTGCACATGGTGGTCCAAGGCTCCAGTCAGGGCTGGGATCTGAGGCAGGAGGTGGGAGTTGTGTTCAGAGCTCTCCGACACCTCTGGACACACAGAGCCCACCCTCAGTGCTTGGGTTTGCACTGCTTACCTGATGTCACCTCCTTCTTTAATCTTTCAACAGTGTCCTGTAGGACCTGAAGTTTAAATCAATCTGTTCAGAGTTTGTATGTGCAGCCTTTACTGTACCAGTGCACTGTGACAGTGCCAAATGCCCCAGGGATCTGCAGCAAGGCAATTCTGGAAGCCAGGGTCATTTTCAGAGGGAAGCCAGCAGGCTCCTGAGATGACTCGATTTAAGACATTAATATTCCAACGGTGTTCCTCTCCTTTAGTTCCACATTGCTTGGGGAAGGAAGATATCCAGCAGGAACTCTTTGGTTCTGTATTCTTTTCATTATCATTTGATTAACACAGATAGGGAAACTTCATGGCTAGGATGCCTGTCTGTGAAAAGCCTGTGCAACACAGAGGCAACTAACTAAAAGAAAAATCAAATTTAAAAACTGCTTTTGCTTAAGAAAAAAATAGGGAATGGAACCACATCTACCTAGTAGCACCAGGTCAGGATGATTACTGACACAAGCCAGAGAACAACAGGTCCCTGTAATACCTAGGCATGATGGACGACCCTTGCAGCAGGAAATAGTGAGTAGGGAGTCAAAGTGACCCTTCCTTGGTTTTTACATATTTGGGCTGCTTTCCCTCCCTCAAAGAAACAAGAGTCAGCCATCAGTAATCAGTAATTGGGGTTTCTGAGCCAGCAAGCTACAAATGCACTGCTTTTTAGGCCATGGTGACCCACTGGAATAAGCAGCAGCAAAATCAGGCTTCTTTTATAGACTTTGTAATTGGACAGAAATCACACGCCTCTGTTATTATATAACTTCAGGGATGTAAGGTGGCATCTTGCCTCTGTCTGTTTAGGGCCATCACACTCCCCCTAAGATTGCATCTTATCTTCTGTTTTGTATTCTCATATACTTTTCAGGCACTCTCCATCTCCAATTACAGTGATTTCTTCCCTCATTTAGGGAGAAATTGTTATTTTCTAGTTTCATGCAGAAAAAAATCATTATATAATGCATAAAAAATCATCACATGTTTTGCCTCAATTTTTTTCACGTCACAATGCCCATAGCAAGGGCAAGCATAAGGAACTAGTTAAGTCTGGACTCTTTGGGAAGGTGTGAAGATATAAATTGTCTCCTCGGAGGTTTGTGCCTTTAGTCCAGCCCAGGCAGTGTGTGTTTCTGCTCACAGGATCTGCTACAGGAACAAGAGAGGGTGTGATGGTGAAAGCAAAGATGACAGAACTGGGGGGACTTGCTGCCTTCAGTGGTCACAGGGACATCCAGGGTGTGCTGTGTGTGTTCCATCCGTGCTCTGCAGGAGCTCAGCCCCCCAGAAAGGCTGATCTGCAGGATCTGCAGGAGCTCATCCCTCTGTCTGCTCCCCCACTCCTTACCTGCTGATCCGACTCCTCAGTGCTTGTCCCGAGCTTTGCTCCCTGGAGGTATTGAAGGAAGGTGCTGAGGTGACCTCAGCAGAATCGAGGTGGAAAGAGGTGTTTGAATTGCCTTCCTCCCACAGGAGACACAGGATAAAAGAGAATGAGCTGCAGGGAGCAGGTGAAGTTCTGTTTTTTCTCTTGTCTTTCTCCATGTCCCTGAATCTGTGGCTGCCACTACTCACAACTCAACATCTCCTTCAAAAAAAGCACTCCGACAAAGAGGATTCTGTTCCCTAGAGAATGCAACTGCTGCTGGTGACTGACAGGTTTGCTCAGACTCCAAACATACCAGGATCTTAGCGCCGGGGAGGTGAGAGCTGCAAACAGTGCGGAATATTCTCATTCCCAGGGCTGGTGGTTGGTAAAAATGCAAAATACTGCATTTGACATAATCTTCACCCCAAACTTAGGAACCAGTGCTGTCAAAAAAGTGGCTGTCACCCAGATTAAGTTTATTAAAGCCACGTGAAGAAATAAAAACAAAAGAGATGATCCAAGGGTCACTCTGTATTCTTTTCTCAACAGTTGCATTTTGGCTCGAGGAAGGCACTAGGCCACATCGATGTCTGCTACAAGCAGATGTGTTCTCTTTGAAATACATGCACCCACTTATGCTCTGCCTGCATTAAGTCTGTTACTGGGTTTTCAGGAGCTTTGGCAAGTGCTATCTGTTAATATCTGAAGGTGGGAGTGTTCAGGGAGTTGTCGGAAAGGCTTGCAAGACTAGATCTGATCATACCCACCCACACTAATTAACACATTACATAAAAGCACAACAAGTTTCTCTTTGCAAACATCAGAATCACTTGCCCAGGCACTTTCTGTGCAGTTCTAGAAGAACTAGAGGGACGGACTCGGTCGCTTTTTAACCTCAACAGAACAATGGGTGAGTGGGGAAGGTACAGTTCCCACTTTCGAGGCTCACTCCTTTTTGTCATGCTGTTAAAATCATGCCATTGGCAGGCACGTGGCTGGAAGGACCTTTTTAAAGTTCACCAAGGGTGCATTAGAGTGCATTTTTTTCTCATCAAGAACCACAAAATGAAATATTGAACCTGAGGGATCAGATTCCTCTACAAAGGACTCCTCCTCTCCCTGCCCTGCCTTGCTAGTTCTGAAAATCATTTTGTATAAACACCAGCCTCTGAAATTACCTGGAAGTGGAAACTCCTCCCATTTAAATTTGGCCTCTTTTTGTCAGGGGAACATGTCCCAGATCAGCTCATGTTTATCATTCAAATTTCAAACCAGCAGCAATCTCCTGTATAAAAGTGATAGCAAGGACTCTTTTACTTGTTCAGAGTTTGGAGCAAGTAAAACAGATTTCCTAAGAAATTCCCATGAACTGCTCCTACAGCTTCACCTGGATTCCTCCAGCAGGATAATAAATGAATACCTCGATCTTGATTTACTCCAGGCTCTCATCTGGCTTCAAGATGGTGGCACAGAAAAGCGCAGCGATGACATAGGAAAACAGAAAGAAAAAAAATAACTGTGCAGTGGAGAGCAGGAGGCAGCAGAGTGAGCAGGGAAAACCAAAATTAAAATAAGTCAAAGGGCGGAAATTCCTCAGAGAAGGCCTTAGGCCTCAACAAAGCTTGTCCACATTTGCAGTACTTCAAGATTACCCAACACTACCCTTATGTGGGAAGGGACAGCAGACCTCAGCAGGCATTCCAGAGGAGCCTTTCTATTAAAAACAAGACTTCAGCATCTCCATCCACGTTTGAGTTGCTCGCTGGATGGAGACCGTCCTGTCTCGCAACACTCACAAGGGAAGGAGCTCTCTTACCCAACTCTTCTGGCTATCTGAAAAGCAAAGCCAATGTTTTCCTCATTTTCTGTTTGCTGCAACCCTCTCCCCCACTGTGACTGCTATTTGACCTGCTGTCGGCTGTGGGACCCTGGGGGAAGAGAGAGGGAATTCTGTGTGTGTGAGAGGAGTGAGCTGATGAGTCTCAGCTACGTTCTGACTTGTTTATATTCATCAGAAAGAAATCAACAGCACTTAGTGTGTAAGACAGCTCTGGAGATGGGGGACGTCTTTTGTGTGGTGCAGGGAAAGAGCAGATCCATCCAAGGGACAGGATTTGGGGATGAATGGGGATGTCAGTGTGTGTTTTTACCTCACTTTTGCATTAGGAAATTACCAATAAACGGAATCTCAGCACAGAAGTTTAATTTCAGAGGACACTGCTCTTTCAGCATGGCTGTTTGCTCTCGCAGCCTGGCACACCCAGCTGGGATTAGAGGAACTGGAATGGATCAGAGAGCACAAGGGGAAGTTCGTATCATCCTCCCTTCCTTTCCCAAACCTGCCCTGATAAACCTGGTACCTTCAGTATTGCAAGCAGATCCTGGAAGGGTTCTCCCCTCATGGCACTTGACTTTTCAATTAACTGGGCTTCTAAAAAAAACTGAAAATAAAGCTCAAAAATAAAGCTGAAAGAATCTTATTAGGGAGGGCCTCAAAACCACAGAGACTGAGTTTCTTTTCATCCTCTCCAGAGAGCCTCCAACATCCAGGAATTCCAAGGAAAACTGCATTTTAAGACACATGGTCAGAGGTGTCACAGTGCTCCAGGTTATAGTTCTGCAGTGACCCAGGCAGGAGAGCCCCTCCTAACATTCACTCAGGCAGAGGGACTTCACCAGTGGCACTCCTGGCAGCATCATCCTCTTGGAGAGCTCCAGAAGAGAAAAATCGAGTGCTCTGCATTAAGGTCAGACCTGATGTTACCATTCACACCTTTGCACTTCAGCAGCAGTTCTCCATTCTATGTGGCAGAACCACAGGAGTATACCACAGCTCACAACCTTTCTGCTGTACCTCAGATGTCTTTTAGATTATATATTTTGGCATATGGTGTTTTCCTCATCTAAATTTTTGTACAGAAACTCTTGCTCTATGAACAAATACTGCTTTTCCTTTCTATAGCACGTTGCATTTGAATTTGCTGAGCTTTTGACAGACATTTAGGTAGTCAGGCTTGCAACTTCTGAGGTAGGGAAACACTAGAAATATCTGCTTTGCAGGTCAGGGTGCTCCCTCAGATGATGCATTTTGCCCCAGGCCACACAGGACATCCATGGAAAAGCTCAAAATTTAAGTCAGGAGCCCTAAATTCACTCCTTCAATCACACATCCTTACTTGAGACACTTCATTCACGTGTCTCCAGTCAGACTTGCTACTTTCCTGGATTGCAATTATATTAATTCCTCTGTTAGTAGTGCTCCAACGTGCTGCTCGCTGCATCTCGCACAGGAATGCAGTGTTGCCCTTCCTAGGATGTCAAAGAGAATATTTCATTACAAAAATAAATAATGTCTATCTGCCTCTGGCACCTCAGTCCAAGTGTATTTATCACTTTTGGCTGATCAGTGCCTGATTCAACGTCCCTAAAGCCCAGTGGGTTTATTCCCAGATGAATTCAGCATGTATTTAATCAGGTCTTTGCTAACTGTGCTCCCAAACTTCACATTTCATGAGCATGACAGTACTGTCTCTTCTATTTTTAGAGCATTATTCCACTTCACTGTGCAGACTGATACAATGGATTTTCCTCTGCATGGATTATGTCAGTGAATGTATGTTTGTACAAGGAGGCTCTAGTTTTAGTTCTAGGTTTAGTTCATCCCTAACGTGCTGCTGCCTACATGTGTGGCAATCTGGGATTAACACTAAAAATAGATTTGTATTTTATCATAAATGAACAACAAAAAATCAGAACAACAATTTCACATAAGAGTTCAGTGACAGAATCTTCCTCTATTCAAACTCTCAGCTCTGAGGCCTGAGCCTTCCTGTCCAGCTTCCACAGGGGAAGTACAACAGCTTTTTTGGGCCCAGAAACAGAAGTCCTGGGTGGCCTTTAGCAAAGAAAACATTGCTTCATGGTTTGCTCCTTCCCCAATGTGTGCTGGGAACAGCTTCATCATGGGATGGAAAGTGAAGAAAGGGGAGGAAGTGTCCACTGAATGTCCGTAACTTTTAGTTTTTCAAAGTAATTTTGAAGTTCCCCATTCAAAAAGCTGAAATGAAACCAGTGGCAGTTCCTCTGGAGAGAGGGGACAAAGTGTGTTTGGGATGGGATGTGCTGCCTCTCCCCCAAGACAGCCCACAGACACTTCAGAAACAAAAATCACATCTTAAAACTATGAGTAGATTTAACAATTGAACTCTAAAGAATTAAACATCATAGAAACATTTCACACTTTCTGTTTTTCTTTCCAAGGGTCCATAGTCCACTCACTCAATCCTGTGCAAAGGTCATGTTACTATGGATATGACCTGCAAGAAATGTGTTGCCTCAGAGCAGCACAAGTCACATGAACAGGCTGAAAGCCAAGACTTGCTGATTCACAGTCCTGTAGGATTTTCATGATTGTGTTGGGCTCACTGCAGAACAGTCCTTGTGCCATCAGGTCTATGTTCGGCCTTTAAAAGTGTTCATGCAGGTGTAGCTCCCAGAAAACTTGTGGATTTCTTCAAGTGCTGCTTGGGGCAGAATGCTGGGGCAGAAGCAGAAAGAAAATGAGCAGATCAGACAAACTCCTCAGTCTGTTCTAATGAGAGATGTGTAAATATGCATTTACGTACATGAATATACAAATGCTCAAAAATCAGCTACTGAGAGACACAGACAAAACTGGCATCAGTTTCTTGCTCTGAGAAGGCCTAAACGGAGAAATTTCCATCCAGTCACTCTTTCTCTACAGAAATATTTGTCAAAAAGAGTCTGTAAAAGCTGTAACTTGGAAGATACCATCATGTTTTATTCCTTCCAAATACTGCATTCTGATACACACAAATTTAACCTGAGTTCTCTGGCTAACCTGCCATCTGGTTGTGCAAGGCATGTGGCCTCCTTATCCTAAGGTATGGATAGAGACCTGATTTTCTGACAGCTACTGTAATGGAAAATAACCTATTAATTCTTACCAAAAAGTGGAACAGCCTTTCTTCTTGTCAGTAGAATTTCTGGGAACCTTGATCCCAAATTTTTTATTTGGAGCAAAGCATTTACTGTGAATTATTTTTTCTTGTTTGAAATACAATACTGAAATTATTTTCCACAGAAGTCTCATGGCCTTGTTTCTGTTCCTGACTGCAGCAGCTTTTCCAAAGGTTTTAGTGCAAACTGCCATGGAAACACAACGGTGAATGTCCTTTCTCTTTGGTTGCCCCAGGATATGAAGTTATGACTTTTTTTCCTTAGGGACTGTAAAATTCCTGTCCTGATCATACACAAAAGTATTGATTCAATAGTTTCCCTGCTGTAACACAGACAATGCTCTCTAAATGCAGGTGGGATGTACATACAGGCTGTATGGTTCAGAAATCCTTCACAATAAAAAGCCTGGAATCCAACAAGTGACTTAATAAATCCCAATCAACTACCTGCATAAGATAATTACTGAGAAATTCCCTAGACAAAAATCCAGTTTAGATCTCAGGAATCAAAATTTTGGGAGTGAAACTGGTTTCATAAAGGGATTATACATAGGAAAAATATCTCCAAAGAGAATCTCAGAAAGTGTCTCTGTTTTGCTTCCATGACTGTCTTTCAAGAGAAGAGATGAGAGAGCAGCTCCTGCCAGCCTGAGCTTTGCCCTGGGGAACAGACCCAGAGCCAGCCCTCCCTGCGGGGCAAGGCTATTGCTGGGCAAAGGAAATACTCACCTTTTTAGGATGACAAGAACGTGCATTGTCCATGGAAGGAGCAGGAAGGCTTGATTTGTCTGAACAGCTTCTACTGTCCTCCTCGCCACTGTCTCTGGCTTGAGAGGAGGAAAAAGACTAGGGAACCTGAATAAAGAAAGTAGAAAATAAAACAATTACATGTGCAGTGAGCTCCTTCTTTAAGGTATCACTGTCCAAGTCCTGTTACTCTAAGTTATCACTGCTGACTGGCTTTCAAACATGCCCAGGACAGGCGATGCTTCTAAGAGGCAGACAACTCCAGCTCCAGCCAAAAAGCCAGAAAGCAGAAAGCCCAGCTCCAACCAGTACTACTGGGTTAGCTAAAAAGTTAGGAATGTACATGCTGGTGCCTTCACAGAGAAGTGTAATCAGAGCCCTAATTCAGGGTTTTTCTTAATTTGAATGCAAACCAATACCAAATGCTGTCTTTTCAGTGCTGGTGTTTTTCCTTTTATTCTCTGTTCCTCTTTGCTTGATTCAAATCCTTGACAGGTGAAAGACAAATATTTTCCTCCATTGCTTTTAATACCAAACATAAGGCTTTTCCCAGCTCCTGCAATAGCTTGACACTGCAGATTATTTTGACTAAGAGAGCACAATCTGTACTAACAGGTTATTTTACCCATTGTAAAAGATTAATTTGGATAGCCATTACTTGTTCTCTTGGACGGGTAAAAAGGAGGTACTGATAGTCTCACTTCAGTAAGTGGCTGTCATTCCTTTCAGTGAGAAAGAATTAAGTATTCAAGTGAATAAAGAAGGAACTTGCACTGTTAATTCTCAAGTAATTTGTAGACTGGTCCTTTTGCATGACCTCGACTGCAGACTGCCTCCCCTCGCTCTCTGGTATGGTTTGAATACCTGCAGGGAAAACCAGCTTCCAGTTCTCTCTGAAGCAGCCAATGTCACCCCCAAACAGGCTGCAGGAGTATCCCAGCACTGAGGGAACCAGTCTGATGAGTCCCAGGTGGCCTAGAGTGACCTTCTGTTCCCAGGCAGCCAAATGAGACATCGAATTCTCTTAACTAAATGAAGCATTAATTAGGAGTGTATTCTGATGATTCATTTAAAATGAGATGCTTTATTCGAGTTCCCCTGGACTGACCTGATTCTCATGCCCTGGAACATCTCTGTGCTGGTGTGGAAGGGCAGCACTGTGGTGGCATTAACTCCAGGACAGTCCAGCAGCCCCAGCGTCAGGCTCTCCATGAAGGCAAAGGATGAGGCTTTGGAGGTGCAATAGTCAATGGCACCAGGGATGGCTGACAAGGCCAGGACAGAGTTCAGGCAAACAATGTGCCCATTCTGCAGCTCCAGCATCCTTGGCAGGAACGCTTTGGTGGTCTGAAGAATAACAGAGTTAAAAGAAGAAAAGAAAAAGAAAATTTGCTCAGCCGCAAGACAACAAAAACAGCAGTGACTGAAAAAAATAAGGTGACACAGACACAACAAGCCTATGTGTCCTGTTCGTTATGTCAGGAAAGGAGTGGCAGAGGACCTTGTTGCTTTGTCATTTTCTGAGATTTTAAGCAGGCAAAGTTCGTGTAGAAACACAAGGAAAGTCTTTCCTAGCATGTATATAAGCAGTAACCCCAGATAAAGGCCATGAACCGAGTGCCTTCTATGCTTAAGAATGTGGACTGGATGAAGTCTTTAACGAAGTGATGAAATCACTAGAAGTTTTTTTATTTCTGTTCTCTGATTCAAAATGGACTGAGTTTCACAGCTCCCTTCCCTGAGCAATGTAGTCCCACACTCCTCTGATGTTCCCTACACATCACCATACAGGAAAAGCCTCTGTGAGCTCAGACTTTCACAAAGACATCAAATGTTTTACTGGAAATCACAGAAGAGAAATAAAGAGCATCAAATACTGAGTTACTCCTGAAAAAGATTTTTTTTACCTCTTTCTTCTGGCCTTTGCCCCTCACATTGTTTTTTCTCTCATTTTCAAGACAGACTGGCTTTACCACACACCAAAGACCTACTGGCTGTAATCGGTCACTCTCCTTCCCAACTCTGACTACATGGGACACAAGAGCTCATCTCACCCAGAACTGTCCAAGGGTGTTTATGTGCTGGGATTTGAGTAGTGCATCATCATCGCTGTCCATCAGGCTCTTCCCATGGACCACAGCAGCATTGTTCACCAGGATGGTGATGTCACCCACCTGCAAAAAAGTGCAATTTGTGACAAACAATATCTCTCCTCACAAATCAGCAGCTACCATTAGAGCTGAATAGCCATTATTGCCCAAATACATTGTTATTTTCATAGCTTTTGACATTCTTGCCCATGGGCCTTGTGATCCTTTTGATCACCTCACACAGGTAGCTGGACTCTGTACAACATTATCTGCATGGCCAACCTTCTTTTTTCCTCAATATATTTTTTTTCTCATCAAATACTGAGTAACAGAATCAGAGAATTGTTAAGACTGGAAAAGACCTTTGAGAGACCGTAGTTGCACTGTTTTAGAAATCTTTCTCTTCTTTCTCATGGAGAATAGAGATAAGTTGAATTTCTGTACTTTTCCAGTCTCGGTGGTTTTGGTGCTGGATGCTGTAGGGTTGTAACCTATCGTTTTAGGGGGAGGAAAACTGCCGACCAATAGTTGCTAGATTATTAATGCTTATATAAAGAAAGTATTGCAAATAAAGTTCTCTCAATCGCCATCTTGGGTGCTGCCTGCCTGACTTCCCTGCGAGCTTCTGTGAATCTCCACGAATATCAGAAAATTGGAGCAACAAGGGACCAAGTCCAACCATCAAGCCAGCACCTCCACCATGATCACCACTAACCCATGTCCCCAGGTGCCACATCCACACGGTTTTTGAACAATTCCAGGGACGGTGCCTCCACTACTGCCCTGGGCAGCCTGTTCTGATGCTTTACAACCCTTCCCATGAAAATGTTTCCACTAATACCAACCTAAACCTCCCTTGGTGCAACTTGAGGCCATTTCCTCTCATCCTGTCTCATTTCCTAGGAGCAGAGCCTGACCCCCTCCCCTGGCTGCACCCTCCTGTCAAGGAGTTGTGGTGACCCAGAAGGTCCCCGAGCCTCCTTTCCTTCAGACTGAGCCCCCCCAGCTGCCCCAGCCCCTTTACAGCCAGGGTCCTCCCAGACCTTTTCCCGCACGGCCTTGGCTTGCCGATAGACTTCCTCCCGATTTCCCACATCGCAGATGAAGTAGTGGCACTCCGTCCCCATCATCCTGATCTCCTCCGTGGTCTCCTTCAGGCACTTCTCAGTCCGACCCCACAGGATGATCTGCCGCGAGAAACTTTTGTTAGAGTCAAACTGCTTCTGTTTCATATCTAAAATAATTAAAACATGCTTCTGACTTCAACAGTTCGATGGAAATCTTTGATGTGTTTTCACTGCCAGCACTGTTGTTTTGCTTCATTTAAGACAAGCAGTGATTTTCTGTTACATGGGGAATATCAAGTGGGATCTGTGTCCCACTGCTGATCCTCTGTTTAGAGATTCTTTACAAGCAACACAAGCTGAAACAAAAAATCAGATCTTTAGCCTAACATGACCAGAATATGGAACACTTGGAAAATTTTCTGTATCATGCCATTTTAAATCTCTCCTGGTTTTGCTATACACATGTACAGAATGATAAATTCTCCTGGTTTTGCCATATACATGTACAGAATGATAAATTTATCCTAAAACCACAGACTCTCCTGACTAGCTGGTGTGTTTTCTACTTCATGTTTTACGTTTGGAGATAAAATCTGCTCTGCAGTAAAATGTGTTTTCAGCCTAGCGTATGTAATTACTTGCAATGCTGATTGCAGGCTGGTGTCCCAGGTGCATTTCAAACAAGCATTCATCCCACTACAGACTTTTTAAAGAGGGAAATTTCAAGCATGAATTTATTTTGCAGCTCATATATGAAGGATTTCACTTTCCACTCCCTCTTAACAGAGTAAAAATGATACGCTGCTTCTTGTACACAGAAAATTCAGAATATTCACGGAACAAACATTCAAATAATGGAGCATGGATTTGATTTACAATGAGCCATAACCAGCCAACCCTACCTGCATTTCTACACCATCAGCAAGGTCAGAAATGGAAATAACTTGAAAAGTCACCAGGTTCATTAAGTTTCATCATGGGGCTTTGTCCAGTACAATTCTTTCTAGCGAGACAAAAGCATCAGTCTCAAGTAGGAGGTGGGGCTTCCACCTCTCTCCTTCAAACATGAATCTGCAGCTAAACAGATTTAACCACAATATTTTTTTCTGAGTACACAACCTTGTTTTCCATTTCTTTTCAGGCTACTAGAAGGAATATCATTTCATCTCTGTTACCTAAGACATCTATGAATGAATTGATCTATCCTTTTTGCACTTCAAATAAGTCTTCTCAGCACTCATCATGTTATAAATGGTGAGTCATTGTCGTTCTGCAAAAAATAAATTACTGAATGGAGCATGTTACTGCAATCAGCTGACTACTCTGTGACTCCAGGAGCAAGATCCAAAAGAGAAAGCAGAAATGGTTGCTACATTGAAAATGCAAAATTATGGTGCTATTTCCAAGCACATGTGATCCAGGATTATAGCTCCTTCTCACAGCACTGTGTATGGAGTATGAATCTGACCAGTATATTGATTTTTTTAACGGTTAAAAATAAGTACACTTAAACTTCAAAGATTAAAGAATCTTTTGAGTTTTCCGAAAGTTGAAAGAACAGGAAGAAGAAGTCTAAATTGCATCACTGCTTATAGCTCAACCCCTGCAATTAACTTCCTAACAGCAAGACAAACATAAAAACTTATGTATTATGTGTGCAGTATTCCTTCCCCACAACAAAGCTCTTGCAGGGGGCTTTAATATGCTTATTTTTATGGCCTAGTTAAGCATATCTCATACCTGGTACTAAAACTAATCTCTGGCAGGGTCAAAGAACTCTTCAGTGTGCCCAAGCAAGGCTAAAATGCAGAAGTACCCAAGTCCTCAGCCATTTCCCAAACAAATTACAATTACAATTAATCCCATTTCCAAGTTACTGGCACATTTGTGAACACAATCACACCCAGATTGATAAGATTTATATCCTCTAATTCTTCAGAGGACACGAATCTGGTTAACCAGAAACTTCAGAGTGTGTATAAATACGCCAGAGCCATTTTATGGGAAATCTTATCTCAGTGGAAGTAATTTTCAAGGAAAAAGCTGTGATCAGACTGAAAAACTGTAAGAAAGCACATGGCTGAAATTGCAGCTTGTGCACTGGCCTGGCTTCCAAAGTCTCAGCGTATCACCCTTGGCCATCGGGGCTTGGCATCTCCTCAAAGCTTGTAAAACTGATGGCTATTTACTCATTTCTGATCCCAGGGCTAGACCGAGGGATATTTTTCATGTGTACACTGTAGACTTGAAGGGAAATCAAGAACATGTGAGAAATTTCACAAGCTCTCAGGAAATATTTACAAAATACTGTTCAGCTGTAAGCACATGCACACTTGCTCTCTCCCTTTCACAACCCACATCTCTGTGGAAAAGGGAGGAAAAAACCGCCACAAAATGTCAACTGCAAACATCAAGTTTGATGCCTACAGTTTTGCATCAGCGTGAACTTCACCCTCTTTGCAGGGTTGGATTAGTCAATGCAGACACTAAAAAATTAAGCAACATTCAATTAAGTTGAAGAGTGATGGAAGGTAAGACAGGAAGAGGAGAGAGAAATAAGGTGTCAGACAAGGAGAGTGCAAGGCAAGAAACTGCCCTCACATATCTAACACTCCAGGGCTTCACACTGCTCTTGTTAAATAAAAAGTAGATCCCTCACTCTTCACTTCAATCTGTTTCAAACATTCACACAGCCTCCTATTCCCAGGAGCTGCCACTGATGCATTGAATGTCAGGAAATATACGTGGAAGAACAGTTAAGCAAAGGACGACCTGTCAAAGGAACATCTGTCTGTGATGCAACTCTTGGATATATTTTTTATGCCCCAACAGTTTCATTGGGACTTTTAATATCCTACAGGCAAGTCTTGCAAGGTGACCCCGTTAAAATCTGGGCCATCTGGGGAAGACAAAATTTGCTGCTTATCCTGCTGACAACATTAATTTCAGCACTGACTTTTTTCCATGAGAAGTTTTCGTGTCTTTGATACTGTCCACACTCAGGTGAAGGCTTCAGCCTGTGTAAGAGAAAGGCAGTAAATAAAAGACAATTCTTTTTTGAGAGGTCCCTGATGACCCAGCGGGAAGTGAGGGCTCCTGCTGTCATTTCTGCTACTTTTTACAGATGGATAAAACTCAGAACTCAATACAATGTGCTTTTGGTCCAAATTCAAGCTCAACTGCTCCTACAGGATCATATGAGACTTTCAATTTCTCTTTTCCATCTGGCCAGATTGAATTGGCACAGGCTTCCCTGCAGCCTCCCAGGACATCAGATCTTACAGCGAGACAGGGGTGGAGTTGCTGCATTTGTCTCACAGTTGGGGCTTCTGTTGCTCCTGAACATCTTCACGGAGGGCTTGGTTTAGTCTTTCTGCATAGGCAATAGTGCAGTTTTCTGATATTTTCTACGTCCTTACTCTCCTATTGCCCCTGAGATTTTCTACAAACTCCTCAGTTCTCTGCTCTTCTGCATTCACCCCCTTCTGCAAAATGTGCAATTAGGGATGATCATCCATGCTCTCAGTGCTCCTGAACAAACCCTTCTGCTTCCTGCTGACCTGATGAGCCACTCTGGGCCTGGCTGGGGCTGTTTGGCTGCTGCCCCATGAGCTCCAGTTACCCAAACACTTGGCTCTTCACTCCCTTTGAGATACAGAAATATTATTCTTTGCTCAGTCAACATCAAGGAAGGCATCATTTCACTTCACACTGCCCCAGTTGGGATTCAAGGGCTCTGCTTTCATGAGGAGTCCAGACCTGTGGTTTAGGAAATGGTCCATTTTATTAAGAAACACGATTTTCCAAATGCAGAGATGGGGCTCAGAGTCTGGTCTGTCTCCTCTTTCCTTTCTAAGTCTAAATTGGCAGTAAGTGTGTCTCAACTGGAGGCTGAGAATGACTCCAACAGACACAGAAGTTCCTGTCTGGACAGAGGAAAATGCAGAGGAATAAAGGAGAGGAGAGACACGGTGTCCCTGATTTCGTGGCCCTTCAGGATGCTGCACAGCCACCCATTCACTGTAACTTAGGGCTGGACAGAGGAATATTTAATTCGTGTTTTGGATAAATTCTTGGACAGACAGTTTTCTGTCCTGGAAAGAATCCAGCCCTTATTTCTTCCCCCCTTCATCTCTCACCATCCTCCCCTGCCTGCCCGTCCCTGCCGCAGCAGACACGCTTTCCTTTCACAGAGTTACTGACCAGAAAATTGCGAGGGCAGCAGCCCAGGGAGGTGGATAATCCTGCTCCAAGGCTTCCTGCCCGTGCTTACCTCGGGCTGACCCCGGGCTGGCAGCAGCCGGGGAGGCAGGTGGAATGGGAAAGCCATCCCTGACACTCCAGGGCAGGATCCTGCCGCTGGACACACGGAAGAACAGATTTATGATGGCAGAGGAACTCTGTGCCCTCCTCCCCTTGATGAACTTCAAGGCAAGGGCTGTGACATCACACTTGGTGCAGATTTTCCCAGGATTTGTTCATGGATTTTTTGCAAAACAAACCTTATCTGTTGATCTGGAGTCACAGAACTCCTTATCTGACCTTATCAAAATCCTTTCAGCTGGAGGGGCAGGCACTGCATCCTCTGCTCCCAGAGGACTCGTTTAACTCGGGATTTAATCTGCTAATGAGACATGCCCCGAGGTCGGAGGGGAGTCAGAGGGAAGAGTTTTGCTGCTGTTGGACTAAGGCAAGGCTGTCTAACACAGACCTGCCTGGCTTTGTGCCAAAAGCCCCAATCCTGACCGCAGGACCAAAGCCTGACTTTCACCATAACACAAGAGGAGTTACACTGCTGACCACCACAAAATCAGATAAAGCCACTAATTTCTATAAACTGGTCTAGACTGAAGCTGCTATCGACCACAATGTAAACACGTGATCAATGCCTCTGGAGACTGAAGGATATTACTGGTGCAGGACACAAGGTTAGAGCTAATTGTATATCATTTACAAGGCTTGTTAACTTGTTTGGTCTGATTTTATTGGTAGCACAATTCAAGAACAGCAGCAAAGGAAAGCTGCCCTTTTACATCATCAATTCGTTTGCCACTGTACCTTCAGCAAACTCACTGTGCTAGAATTTCTGCCTCCAGGGAGCTGGAGCAGTACTGGAAAGGTGTCCCTCCACAAATGCACTTCTGAGACGAACATGTGCCATTTCTAGACACTCCCTTGGGTTATCTGGGCTGTATTTGAGTAAAGAACTGTTCACCCTTGGTCTTCTACAGCACAAGGTGAGTTGTGATTAGCAGATCTAACTTCCATCCCAAAAGTTTCTCCATTTTACGATTCATGAAGCAATTCTCTGATATAATCTGAAGACACTAAAAGATTAAAGTGCTGCAGAGAGACACGAATGCCCTTCCTGCCTGATCTCATTATTGCTGCCTCCACAAATCAACCACAACTCCCAGCCCCAGATCAGCAGAGATAGGAAGTAGCTGGTAGGTCAACACATTTCATTCCCCCTTTCAACCTCCTTCCTAGTCCAGAGGAACAAAAGTTGCTCTGTGTGAGCTGGTATCTGTAATTGCACAGACCTTTGTTCAAACACAGAAAGCCTTTCTGCACCCAACACTCGGAGTTCCTGCATACTTTTAGGAAGTATAAAGTGTAGATAATCCACTGAAGTATGCCAGTCTTATCCCCCTATATTTACAAAGCCTGGTAGTACTAACTCACAGCCTGTCCTCCGAAAAAAATGCATTCCAGTGTGTCCCATAATCCTGGCAGAGTTTTGCATATCGTGAGAACGGGAGGCTAAATCCCACAGCCTCAAAAGCTCCATGTCTTTTGCCTGTCAATGGCAGGAGGGTTTTCTCCTCCACCCCTTCCCCTCTCTTGGCCCCAGGCAAAGGCAGACAAGTTCTTTCAGGAGTTCTCCATGGGAGAGGCAGCTAAAGGCAGATTACTGGAAGAGGGAAAGGTGTGGCCCTGCACTGTGAAAAGCCACTCTTTGCTTTAGAAAGGAAAAAAAGAACCTTGTGATGCCTGAAGTAGGTCAAAATACTTAACCCAGCCCCTTAGTGACACTTCTGTAAAGGTAAGCAAACAAAGAAGGCCAGTGGCGAATTTTTCTCAGTTCCCACAGTGAATATCAAAGCTGCAAGGGACAGGTATGAGAAAGGCTGCACATTAATATGGAGAATCAAGACAGCAAGCCTATTTATCTCTTTTACACACAAGCTTTTCTAGATTACTATTTAGAAGTTGTAAAGCCTGTAAGAATTGAATTTAAATTCAATCCTGCCGCCCTGGTAAACACAAACCACAGCCTTTATTATAAACTGGTTTGAGTTAAGGCCAGGAGTAACATACAGTAATGAGATTAAAAGTTAGGGCTGAAGAGGCTTCAGAAGGAGACTAGAAGAGTGCATTCCAATCCTTTTAGTCTAGAGTCAGAATTTTTATTACTTTATATGTTGACTTAGCACTCAATGGGATTAACATTATTCACCTAAACAACATTAAGTTCCAGTTGTACCCCAGTCACCCCTTTTTTCCTCTGAAAGAAACCAAAGAGCACCTAAAAAAATCACAGAGGACTATGTCAACACCTGCCTGCTATTCAACAGAGGCCTCCTTGGAAAGAAAACATGTGATTTTCTGTCTGCACACAGGCATTTAAGACCAGCTCCCCCTAAAGAAGGGAACAAATGCCCACTGTTCTCACAGTCAGGACTATTTAAGGACAGGTGGCCCCATGCTGACTTCTTTTTTTCCCAGTGTTTTTTTCAATTGCTTTCGTCTGCAGCATGAACTGCCACTCCAGACTGCCTTGGGAGCAACTCTTCCCAGCTCTGCTCAGAGCGGTGGAGGAAGGGGAAGGGTGAGGGTTGTTTGCAAGGAGAGGTCAGGCAGGAGTCAGCCTTTACAATCCCATTAACGCTGGGACAGGGTCAAACCGAGTGCACGTTCCAACAAAAAACACCAAGTGGCCACAAGCTGTCACCCTGCAAAGGTCCCTGGAAGCATCTGTGGGGGAAGAAAGGACAGACTTTTAATGGTGAATGTCTTGCCACACCATGTGTGAGAACCGGCCACTGCTCCAGGGATCCAAAGCACACAAAGAAATATCCCGCAGTAAAATTCTCTGGCTGCAGAGCAGGAAGAAGTGGCGTATCTGGGGGTGGGGAGAGGGGTAATGTTAGAAAAGTTCTGTATTTGAGGTAAGGCTTTGGAGACATCCACCAATAGAAACATATTACTCCACCCTGCAAAAATAACTAGTGTGCTGCTGCCGCCTCCGTTTGCTTGGCATGGCATCCGTATAATCCAGATTTTATAAAAATGTCCACAGAGATCTCAGGAAATTGTGGGGAGGGTAAATATGCAGGTGCAGAAAGCCCTTTTGTCCTGCAAACGCAGCAGACAGGATGAAGGGATAGAAAGTCAGTAAATAACATTTCAAAGGGGAAAAAGAAATTACTGGCATGGTCGAACACGACATTTCAGCATCACTGAAGGTTTGCTGTGTGCATGTTTTTCTTCCAAAATGCTGCGTTATTATTTTTACTTATTGCATATAACTCTCCAGGTAAAGAATTCTTAACATGTGACAGGTTTAATGTTCATGTAATAGAGTTAAACATTTACTACAACAAGAAGTTATGTTGACACTGAACACTAACACTGTTTGTTTTTGGAAAGGTAAAAAATCCAAAGGTTTAGATTACAGGGTAATGTTAGGAGAAAGGGACATGTGGAATTAGAAAGTGGCTCAAATATAGTATTATTTCACCTGACTGGGCAAAACTGCCCGCAATTGCCTCTTCAACCAACAATTAACTGAAAAGTCTGCTACTTCTTAACTAACAAAGTGGAAAAACCTGACAATATAAAGGTATGGAAAAGGAGAATTAAAGACCCACAAACTGGGTGCCAGTCGAAGTGGATTCTTCTTTAGAGTTTGCCTTTCTGTTTCTGAGATGAATTCTGTAGCAGAGCAGCCTAACCTTGAAATGTTGGGTGGTTTTAACTTCCAGTGGAGAGGACTGGGCACTGCATCCCCCTGGGACAGCACTGACTCCTAGGCTAGACCCTGCACAGCTTAGAAAAGCATCAGTTATGCTGCACTACCAGTTTAAAGAATTGTCAGCTTTAATTCAGAACACCTTCAGCTTTGCTCTACTAAGCTAAATCATGATGAGCAATTCACCAGCGCTTCGCTTATTTCGGGGAATATATTAAAAATCCTCTACAAGCTCTATAAAAATAAAAAATACAAATTTATCGATTAGATGCTATACTCAAAACATCACTGACAAGAAAAACTAGGGAAGGGTTTAAATTTGTTAAGCTGGGAGAAGGTTTGCAGCAAAAACAGCCATGGAAATCTAACGGTGAATAATGTTCCCAATGCTGTCATTATAAACTGCCCTCCAGAAAGGGCTAAAATATGCTCCAGATCATCCATGTGCATAATACGATGCAGCTCTTGACTGAAAAAAATAATTTCTCCCGTGAGGCTACTGGAGAAGTATTGGAGTTAAAATAGCCTGCCTTAAATTTGTATATAAACTGAACACCAGCAACTGCTCCAGACAAGCTCCCCTACAAGGCTTTCTTTGCCTCCAGAAAAAGAACTGCTACCATTTTCAAACTGTATAAAAGCTGTCAAAAGGTGCCTTTCTTATAAGAATTTCAGTTGAAGAAATTAAGGGCACTGCTTAGAAGAAAGCTTCAATATTGAAATGCTTAGCTGGTTGCCTATCTTTTCATGTGCTTTTCAAAATGTTATTTTTTAATGGTGGCTGTTGCTATGCAACAGGGCAGAATCTCTAAAATCTATTCATGTGTTGTACAAATGGCAGTTTTCAGGACATATTTAACTCTCTCAGTCTATTAAGTCAAAGAAGGAGGATGGGAATCAGAGCACTGTAAGCTCCCAGAGCACACACACCCCCAAGGGTGCAGCATGGCTTTAAAAGGGTCTTTCACTGATGATATCATTTTTTTTCAATACACTGTTAAGATAAAGTCGCTACCCTGCTTACAAAAAATGTGAAAAACCAGCACAGCCCTGGTTAAATAAAATATCTAAATGTAGAAACAAAAGTTATATGTTCATTACTTTTATCCAGAAATGATCGAAGCAATTCTAAGCAGATTCTCCCACAAGGATCCTTATTTAAACAAGAGGAGCTGGTCAGGCCAACTCAGGCTTTAGCATATTCCTAACTTACAGCTGCCTGGAAGTTCCACACTTTGGATGTGACTGCATCCTCTTCAGGCCACTGCAATGCAAAATGAAGTTAATCCACTTCAATGCAAACATAAAACCAATTGAGCTATCACAGAACAAGAGACAAAGCTGACTTTCCAATAAAATTAACTGTATCAAGTAACCTGGTCAGTAACCGAGATTTAGCTGAGGGGCAGGAGTAGAATATTGAGGCACAGTAATTCCCGGTGTGTTCAAAGGCAGTCACAAGCACAACTCTTTGCCTGAAGGGCTCCCTCCCCTCCAGCAGCTTCTGAGCGTTGGGGATCTGGAAACTGCTCCAAGAAAGTGTGTGAAATTTAGCCCTAAAAACCAGGCCTATTTTGGGTTGATTCACATTCACTTCTGAACAATCTTAGCTTCCACTGAAATATAAGTGACAAACTCAACTGAAGTAATGGCCTGAAGGACAGCAATCCCCATACAGAGCAGTGCGAGATCTGGGATGGATTGTCAGTGCTGGAACTGCAGTGAGAAGCCTGGATCCTGAAACAAATAACACTTGGCCTAAATCTGGGACTCAAATGCAAACCAAAAGTGTTTTAACTGTTTTTACTGATTCCAGTGGCTAAAGGAGCCATTCTAACTTCCAAATAGATCAACTCCCTCTGAGATGGATCTTTTTTTAGTCTATAAACAGCATTCTAATTATTTAGTGCACTGACAATTTCAACAACAACATGAAATTTTATAATTTATAATTTTACGTAATTTGTTTTACAAACGTAATTTATTTTCAGTGGTTAATGATTTTTTATCTCTTGTCCCTTTTAAGTCAGTGAGGAAGAGAAACTAAAACCCTTTTAGAGGTGTAGGATGCTCTTCTAAATTTCTGATTTTGCACAAATGCTGGCCTAAGATGAGACGGTGTCTGTGGTCAAAGGCATCAGGAGAGCTCAGGGAGAGCTGTAAACAAGTGCAGAGCTGTCAGGAGGAGCTGGGTGACCCACTGCTGAACTCCGGGCTCCGAAGGACATGCAAGGTGCCAGATCCCTTTCCCACACGTGTGCACACACACACCTCCCCCTCCTTTCAGCAGAAAAGGTGTCACAGCACAGTCTGCCACAGTCGCACATCATTATCCAGGGAAATAAACGCTGCAAGCCCTTCTGATGGGTAAAGGCTGCTTTTGAAGGGTCAAACCTACTTCCATAAGCAATCAAACATAAACACAGCACAGACAGTGGTCTCCAAGGGGCCTGATTACAATCCAAGAACAAGCAGCAGAAAGCTACAGCATTGCATAACCAGCACATCCCAAACCCCAAATCAAACAGCTCGGTTCAGCGAAGCAGGACTCCTGTGCTTCCCAAGGGCCTTGGAAATGTTCTGACATCATTGCTGACAGCTCACTGCGGCCAGAGCCAGCCCTGAACTGTTACCATTTGGGAAAGAAGCACTTGTACCAGCTGGATGCCTTTAATATCCCACTTGGAAGTGTGACCTTGGCTCCTTAAGGCAGTAAGCTGAGTTTTTCCTCACTGCAAAGGTTTTTTAGGAGTTGGGAACAGGGAATTTGAGGTTGTAGTCAACATCAAACCAAGCTGCTGAAAGGGGATGTCAGGATTTTCTGTTCCCTTCTCCACCAAGCTTCTCCCAGGGAAGTGCTGATCAGAGACAAGCTGTCTGTGTTTACTGCCAGCAAGCAGACTGAAATGACAGATTGAAGACAAACACTAATTTAATGTTCATGCAGAAAATATCTGACTGCCCACTGTTATTGCAGATCCATTCTGTTGACGGGCATGGAAAGATGCACTGCTCAGTGTATTTGAGGGTTTTTTTGAGGTCCTGTAAAATGATTACCTAAGTATTTCTGCTTTCAGGTAAAGTGGTGTAAGTCTGTCAGCTTCTCAGACATGAAGAAAATCTTGAAAATGTAACTTGGGTGTACCTGGTGATTCTAAGGGCAAACAGAACAAACCCCAGAAGAACATAAAAGATGATGGTTGTTGGAGTGGTGACTCCTGACTTCTTAATACAAGCCATAAAGGAGACATTTGCTCCTCAGTGAACCTTGTAAGAAACACTGAAATCAGATCTTCTTCAGTGCCTGAAGATCTTTCTGATGCAGACCAGCACCCACAGAAGTTTCGATAGCAGGATTCTAGTCCAGGACTTACTGGGAAAGAGGACCTACCAAAACCACAAACAATACCTATGGATACACCTGTGCTGCCCAAGGGATGGGGCAATGACTGAATGAGAAGTCAAGTTTGACCTCCATTTGCACCTATTTTAAATGGCTCTTTCACTGAGATAAGGGAAGAAATATATTATTAGACAGGTCACACCAACTGCCACCCCACCTTTATACAGACTCTTCTAACTGTGGCTAAAACTATGCCATCCTACAGGATAATCACAGCCAGAATCTTTCCAGGCATCATTTTTATACCACCTCAAAGTATGTATAATTTTATGCTGTTTAAGTGTACTCAGAGGTACAACTGTCACTGATTGCACACTGAGAGCCAGGTTTACCTCACAGACACACACCTGAAGCACAACTGATTCAGCAGAGCTGCATTTGTGCTTTCAAACACGATTTTATTGCCAGAAGTGGAGTGCTGACACATTTGCTCAGGCAGTGTAAGACAACAGAAATCCCTGTGTTAACCAAAACAAATAAGCTCTGCAGCACTGCAGTCAATAAACTGTAATTAAGAAGGTGGCAACATAAGGGTGGCTGTCCACAAAATCCCATTGTAATTATGCATAGTTTATGGCTAAGCTAATGGGATGAACAATTTAAATTAATTACAAACGCTGCCAAGGTACCCATCTATTCCCAAGTCTATTAATTAGAATCAATTTAATCCCCACTGGGATAAAGGTCAAAAAACATGTATTTGACCCTTTTCCCCTGGCGTCAGTGTTATCAGCCAATGCATCTGGCAGTGCCTGGGTCTGACTTGTTCAAATCTTCAGGATGTTGACAGGATGCTTTGAAGAAAAGACTCTGGGCCCAGCTAAAAGGATCTCTCTAATAATTTCTGCTTTAGATTCCTGATAAGCACAAGTTTAAAAATGCCAGAGCTTGTTCTCTCTCGGTGGTCAGCTCTGAGGCTCTTGCTCTCTGTCTTGAAGAGTTTTTCTTTTCAGTCTCCCTTTCCAGCAGAAAACCTTGAAGCAGCAATTGTGTTAGATTTGTGTCTTCAATTCGGGCCAGGGATCAAAGGGAAAGGGAACATTAAACACTAACTAGCATTTGTTAGTGGATTTAAAAAACCCCACTCAAATGCAATAATCATTAGCTGACATTTTCAAACTGCCCAGAAGGAAAGATACAGAATTTCTAGATCCTTGTCCAGTTTTATGGGAAGGAAATCAAGAGAACTGTTGCGTTTTTTCCTTCTCCCCATCACTCCTGTAGAATTAATTAACCAGCTGCTTCTGTGAACTTCATCATCATCAACTATTTGTTCTAATTTTGTTTTTTTAATTCCCTTAATACTTTCATCCCTCTCAGGTTACTGTCAGGCTGAGTTCCTGGTCTTGGCTCTGGCAGTTTGATGTAAAACCAGATAGTTCTTGATGTGCCAACTCTGAATGTTGCTGATCTCTTTGTGAAACGTCATTCAGTATTCAGAGTTTTCTAAGTTCCTCCTTCGTACTTTAACACCCACTGCACAGTATCACCCTAATAAAGCAGGTTTCCCCAGCAAGCTTAAAAATAATAATATCTTTGATTCCTTTAAAATGTTTTAGTCAAATGCTTAGGACGGTGTGCAGGGATTATGGTCACTCTTAAAGCAAATTGCTGTGCCTGGCCAATTAAATTAGACATTAGCTCAACAGCATGTTTGATTCTTTTATAATGCAGTAAAAACTACCTACAGTGCTTCAGATGGAAATAGTTCTACAAATCTGAGACTTTTTCCTAGCCTGTGCAGGAGCCATGACATAAATGCAACATAAATACACAGCAGCACTTTTACAAGTCACTGTAGGTGATGAAACGACGCAAACAAAATAGAGATGTATCACTTCAGGTAAGTAACGTGAAACATCATACACCAAAACCTTCCTGTCAACCCTGAAGTGCAGAAAATTTGCCTTTTTCCTTTCTGTACTACAAATAAGACTGAGAGTCATGGAATCAGAGTATGGTTGAGGCTCTGGACCTCTGGATGTCCTCTGGTCCAGCCCCTGCTCACGAACAAACAGCTCATCCACTGCTTTGACCAGGTCAGCTCATTTTGAATATCACTGCCTCTGCCTCCAGCTCGCCAAATCTGAACCTCTGTTTCACTTTCAAGGTATTCACTTTCACTACACCCATGTTCCCACCACCTTTCATTTAGCATCAGAGGTCTTCTACCGCAGCCTTTACCTCCTAGCATTAATTTCTAAAACACCCTGTTTTCTACCACACTTCCTGCACCTCTGTAAATGTTCTTCAAAACTTTCTACTGCTGCTTTCAAACCTTAAAACTTCCATTGCTGTCATGCCTCCCCCAAAACTTTAAAGAGGCTCAAAGAGTGGTGGTGCAGTCTCTGGCTTTAATCAGGAGGGAATTCTGTGTTGGTACTCATTGGGGCCTTTTGGTTTTTATCTCCACTGTCACATTTATTTATTTTATCCCTGCCAACCCTGAGGCCAGCATCATCTTTCACTGTTATCCTCATAGAGCACATTTAGCATCTTTATGCTAAACAGTTTCTGGTGTGTGAAGTCAGTTTTTGAGGCACTGCAATGACATTAATATATAACCTCATCTTTAAAACTGTAAGATTTTTTACAGCATTGGCACAGTCCTTGTCTTTAGTGGGAAGCCTCATTTAACTGCCTTGATGCTGGACCTTCAGCATGTTAAAAAGCACTGGATCTTGGTGTGCCAACACAGCATGGTCTCACTGGGACAATATTTTCTCATGACATCACTGTATCTCAATGGGAGATGACAAGCCTGTAACTCTGCAAGTTCCACTTCTTGTTAATTCTCCTTACAACATACCCGGCAACAAAAGACAGGTATGTTCCAAATTATAAGTTAAAACAGCTCCAGCCCAAGCTGCTTCACAGACACCAAAGATCTGAGAGCTGATAAATTCTGGCGGTGCCTGCCAGGCAGAGACACTTATTCAGCATGTTATTCCAACTGCTGGCCTTGGCACCAGCACCCAGCACAGGCTTCATGCCATCGCAGCCTGGGACTCCAAACAAGGGCTCTTCTGCCCATCCTTAAATCCAATCAACAAAGTAGGGAGCTGCCAACAGGAAGCCATCAAATGAAGCTGCTGTCAGGATATAATCTTTGGAGAAATAAAGCTTTTCTGGAGACCATAAAGCCACCCAATCAGATCTGTGCTCTCATAGTTTACCAGAAGTTTCAAATTAATGTATTATTTTGCATGACATGGAAAAACATTCACTCCCCAGTTCTTCTCACGTACTTCTGGCTGCTGCTAAGTTGTGACACGCTCTAATAGTTCACTGTAAGATTAAGTGCTTAAATTTAAGAAAGATTAAAGTAACCATCATTTAACATATCCCTGGAGCTGCTGCATTCCTATGGTGGTTTCTTTCCAACCACACACACAACAGGAGAGATTAATCACCCACAACCTGATATTTGAACTACAGGTAAATGTTCTCATTACACTAAAATATCTACAGCATAGAAAATGTGAACTTTCCTTTTAGATTACATTATCCTTTTCGCTTTGAGACATGTCAGATTGCCTTTTCCAAATGGGTCCTTACTTTCTTGCATTTCAAAATGACTACAGAGAAAGCCATTAGAAGACACATGGGCTGGATGTCACTGTGGTACCAGCACAGGGCAGGAACAGCATTCAGAATGGGGACATTCTCACTTGGCAACAGCTGTCTTAGCACTGAAATCTAATTTTTTATATATATATATACACTGAGTATTATCCATCAGGCCACCTTAACGTAGTGCAGCACACTGGCATATTGCACTGGGTAACGTACATCAGAACTGTGTCCATTTCTTTTATAAACATAATTTTAAAGGTTTTCTGATTTCATTATGTTAGGTCATGATATCTGTTAAAAAAAAAGTACATGATGATTAATCACATTCTGAGGAAAATCAGGTCCTCTCAGCTCTGAAAGCATGCCATTTTAAACCAGCTCTTTTCCTTCTATCAGGACTAATCTTCTCTGGGGTGGTCAGATCAGGTCTAGTCATGTTCTGAGCTGAGAAGGAATGAACGTGTCAGACATCAGTTATTACTTCCAGAACAAAAGTGTCTCCTTGACAACTGGCCCAGCACAGTGGATTTGAAAGCTGACAGAAGCAGAAGGGCTTGCTGGGGCTCCTGCAGGGATCTCATGCCTTCCCATCCCTTCCCCACTTCCCCAGCACACGGTCAGGAATTATGCCCCTTTGTAGATGACAAAAGAAAGGTTTCCAGGTTTGGAACACTACAGCCCATCCGGATCAACTCCGGGCACATTCCCATTCCTGTGTGCCAGGAATTTGATGCCAGGCTCTTCTTCAGGAAAGAGATACTATGCAATAGTAAGAGTCTTCTACAGGATCTGAAAGTGCAACCAGAGATGAATGTTTGAGAGTGACCAATATTTTAAGATATTTTGGAGCAAGATCTCTTACTGAATCCATGGGAGACACTCATAGCTTTTGTCCTGCACCTCAAAAAAAGGTCACAGCTCTGAAACAGCAGCAGTGTTGTATTTTGCCCTCACTTCAGGAGATCAGTATTAATTTAATACCCAGCTCCAGTCACAGTGCAGTTAATCCTTGATCATGTGTTATAAAGGAGCTTTTAGAAGGTACATACTAATTCACACAAATCAGGTCAGTAATATATGTGTCATTCACTTAAGAGTTGGACTCCATGATCCTTGTGGGGTCCCTTCCAACTCAGAATATTCTGTGAAATCTGTGAAATAATATGTCAACGTGATTCATAAGGACCAAAGTGAAATATTCACAGGCCTACAGATGCAGTGGGAGGAGTGTGCCATTGATAAGCTCATCACAAAACTTGCTGAATTTTCCGTTACTGGGAATACAAGGCTAAATTCTGAGACCTGATACCATTTTCTACTTTACCTCTCTCCAATACCCTCAGCCTAAACACAAAATAGCCTCAAATCTCACACAGCTAAACCCCTGCAATTACACAAGGCTTTCAAGCACTTGCAATTCCTCTGAGGCTTTCAGTTCTGTTGGAGAAAGTGGAACACGGAGGGAAACTCCAGGTTCCAACAGCAGTGTGGACTTGCACAGCTCTCACCCATCCCTTCCTTGGTGCTCCTCCCTCCCTCCCTCAACTTCTTCCTATCCCAATTGTCACTGAACTGAAAGAGGACAGCACAACCAAATGATGAGGAATCTTCCAAAATGCAAACATTGAGGTCTCACTTTGAAAAATGTTGTGAAAATACCAATGGAAAGAGCAGTCGAGATTTCAGGGTTGTTGGGTTTTTTTGGAAAGGCCCAAGAAACTCTTCCAAAGTCACTGTCAGATAACCAAGAATACTAAATTACATACTAGAGTTGGGGAATCTGTTTCTATCATTAACATATTTTTCAGTTACTTTTATTAGGTTTTGTTGACATTTAACAATCCAGAATGGCTAAGAATCAAGTATTCCTTTCCTGTTCAATCACACCTCAGATTAGATAATCTGTGAACAAAGTAAATTAAAAGAGCAATGAAAATGTTTAGATATCAAGGTTTTGTAAAAGGAAACATAACAAAGAACAAGACATACAAAAGACATAGGAATCAAAACTTTTTCACTGGAGACCATCAAAACCAGGGCTGACAACTTCCTGGCAAAGGCACTATAATGAAACTTCTGTAGGAAAAGCAAATGGTTTTGAGAAACCAGGAGCAGTTTCCCACTCTACTGAGCAGTTAATGAACCCATTCAGCCCCTACACCCCCTGACTGCTCACATCTGCAGAGGGCTGTTCTCCAACACAAGAAATACTGTTCAAAGAGGCCAGTCTTCTCAATATTAACTGGATTATACAGTACAGTCTTTGAAAAACACCATTAGGCTTTGGAAGTGGATTTTTATTTCATAGGCATTAAATCATAAACTCATAAAAGTCTCTCCTTCTCCCATTTCATTAACACAGACATTCTCTGCCATTCTGGCTCACCAGAGTATCAACAGCTCCAAGCCTTGACAGAGCTATCAGTGTGTGAAATTGAGGCAGAGGTGATGCTCCACTGACCAAATACTTTTAAGGTACAGTCAAAATTCTCAAGAGTTAAAGCAAGCAACCGTGAGGATTTTGAATTTTGCAAGCAACCAAGAAGGAACTGAAAGCAGAAAGTTAATTTCTCCAGCAATTCAGCCACAGCAAAGTAGCTCCTCAGCCAGCACTTATGAATCTGGACACATCTCTGGGAAGTTGGATTACAACACTTGAGCACTTCCGGAGAAAAGTCAGTGCTGTTCATCCCTCATAATAACACTAACATGTCCTGGATCATCTGTAACCACTCCATCTCTGCATACAGCTCATTTACATGCTCTTGGCTTTTTCCAGAAGTGCTCCAGGAAGCATTTCAATACACAGTGCCTCCCCGGACCAAGTAGTTCTTGACAACTACTTGAAATTACAAATGGAGTATGGATCCTTTGACCTCTCAGTGTACACCTGAACAGGGATGAGTTGATGACTGAAGTCCCTCATTGCCTAAAAACTGCTGGCAGTTTAAATTGAAAAAACCAGAACATACACTTCTGAAACTACAAATAGAACTGGCACTGTTTTGTGCCTTTATTGGCCATGTCTTCAGAGAGGCCAACGAACAACTGAGAAAAGAAACATCACCTGAGAAGGAAATGTCTCCTAGACACTGATCTACCCAAGGTCACAGCTGAGGCACAATGGCAGAGCAATGGGGGTAAAGAATGGGAATCAGGATGGATTTACAGGATCATGCCCAAGAGACTTCCATTCTGTTAGACTGAGAATTTTAGTCTCCATGCTCATCAATCAAGCAGAACACCATTTTTAACACCATTATTTCCATTTGCATAAACCCTTTTGGGATTTATTTCTTGTTATCTTCATAGCTTTAAATGCAGCATAAACTTTTACAGTAGAGGAGTTGCAGATGTGACGATTAATAATCAGGTTGAGATACAACATTTGCCACCTTGTGTGAAAATGGCTCTGATGCATCTCACTTGTGATCAACAAAACCAGCCTCTGAAACTGAGTGTAAGATGAAATCCCATCCAGTCTAATTACCAGAGAAATTTCATATGCTCACAGTCCCAACTAACTTATCTTTCTGAAGATTCTAATCTCAAAAATATGGTTATATATCGCCGCCTACCTCCAAAACCCCGCCACTATGTCTGTGTGCGCAGGCGCTGGGAGCGCTTGGTCAGGACACACTGCACACCCTCCACCAGAACCTGAACCCGTGGCACTGCTGCCAACCACCTCCATGGCACCTGGGCTTGGCCCAGAATTCCATGCCTTTGCTGGGAGTCTTTTTCTAAACTTGGAATATGGTGACTACACCATCTGATAATCAGAATCTAAGTTATTTATTATGATCAATAATTTAAGCTTTGCATATCATTGTAAGACAGTTAACAGTGTAAAAAGAAAAAAACCAGTCAATTTTCACAAGACTTATCAAAAGATGACTTGCTAGACACTGCAAGCCTTTTTCATTTCTTTTTGATTGTCAAAGTGTAGAATTGAAGAGGAGTGCCAAGCAGAAGGTTGTGCACAGTACATGGAGACTGCATAAAATCCACAAATTCAGGGTTGAGCACAGGAACAGGAAAGAAATGAAATGTCAGAGCAAAGGGAATGGAAACTACCACATGTAGGTAAAATTGGCATTAAAACTGCTCAGGAGAATAAGCCAACTTTGGTGCTCACACCACAGGCTGACAGGCAGTGCCGCTACCAAGGGGATGAACCTGCTGAGTGCCATATTTGACTAACTGGACACCATGACATAACTGAAAAGAAAATCTAATTCAAATTGAGTCAATGCAAGAACTTAAACACCTTGATGACACACATGAAAACATCCCAAAAGGCAAAACCCCCCAAATATCTAACCAGTAACTAGCAACACGCAGCATTTCAGAACATCGTATGAGACAAGTACAAAGGTTCCCAATAATTATTTTCATTTATTCTTTCCTTGCACAACACGTAGAGATTTTGTAGATAAGACATACAGATAGCCTACAGTCTGTGTCTGTTTACAGTAATTCCATCCTCAGCTCTCTCTCAAAAAGCCCTGTCTCCTTTTGGCCCCTGTTCCCTGGTTCCTCAGGGCCATTGTTCAGCTCCCAGCTCGACTGCAGCAAAACAGCTCTTAAATGTGCTGTAGAAATGGTGGCACTTTAATGCCAGAGCTCAGCATAGCAACCAGCCGCCCTAAATAAATAAATAATGAAGCGTGGTATTCCAACAGATAATATAAATACACTTTCAGCAAATTGCTTGGGTCCAAAGGTCAGTCAACTTGTTTGCTCTGACTCCCAGAATGTGTAAATCTCAACATGATGTTTAAACACAAACACAGACAAACATCAAAGTTCAATGTTGACATATTTTACACCTCGGAGTTACATGCCAGAATAGCTCTGTACCACACAGAAAACTGTAATGCATGTGTAAGGAAGTGACAAAACACTATCCTGAACTAGATGCAAATTTCTTCTTTAAATAGCCTCTCATTCTGTATTTTTCCTCTTCTTTCTTCTCTATTTACTCTCATTCATTCTCTCACACAGAGAAGTATTTGTGCAGCTGTCTAATTTCGCCATTCCTCCCCTTTATTACCCATAAAGGGGGAGATGAAACTTTCCATCCCAAGCCTCATTTCAGGGGTGTGTGATTCTGTGTCCCTCACTGATTCACACACAGGGACATACCTGTACTTATAAACCACAGCATTTCAAGGTAAACCAGCAGTTCCTGAGCAAGAGAGCAGACCCACCAGCTGCACTGGCACGTCTGGGCTGCTGTGCAGACACACCAGTCTCAGCCTCTCTCTCAAAGGAAACGTGCAAACAATCCCACAGCTCCCACTCAAGCTGTGTTTTTCTTGCTGTATTCTCATTCATCTTCCCTTTGAACAGCACTGGGCTGCCCAAAAGTGAAATACAAGCGACTTCAGGACGCACAAGAAATTCATTTTGCGAATGGAAACCCATCAGGGTGAAAGGGACTCTTTTCCCCACTGTCCCAGAGCCACCTGCCCCTCTCCTCTGGGGTGATACGATTGGATATGATCCTGATGGATATGAGGCTCTCTGTACATGACCCCACGACCAGCAGTGCCAAAAAGCAACCCAGGAAACAGCAATGTTAGTGAGCACTGGCTCCATGCATGGGACTCTCCCTGCCACAGGAAACCTGGGCTGAGGCAAAAACCTTTCCTTTGTCAACAGAGGGGGATTCAGTAGGGAGACCTTTCTCAGCACCGCATTTTCACGGATGAGACAGGCAAAGGCAGCATGCAGGGACGGACGAGTGGGCAACTTGTGATGTAATCAAGGAAACGACTCAGTTCTGTAAAATGAGAGCCTCTCTCACCTCTCCCAAGTGATCCCACCAGTCTCACCTGGAGGTGAGGGACAGGGCTGCCTGGCAGAGCAGCAGGTGGGTGCTCCCCTCCCCTCCCTGCTCACCTTACGGGCTCCTCTCCTGGCGAACTCCCGGGCCAGGTGCCGGCCGATGCCTCGGCCCCCGCCGGTGACCAGCACGTTCTCCCGGGACAGGTCTCGCAGCTTGGGCGGCAGCACCAGGCACACGGCAGCTTTCACCACCAGATACACCATCTGCACCGGGAACAGCAGCAGGGCGCCCAGCCACTTCCAGATCATCCTCTTCTCCCAGGCAAAGTTCTCTTCCAAAGCTCCACGAAACCAAGTTGACAGAGAAAGAAAAGCAATACCCTTCATGCACCCCCAAATGGGTGACAGGTCTTCAACCCCCTTCCAAAACTTGGGGGCAAGAGGTTCTTGGACTGGAAAAATCCTTCTCTCCCCCTAAAAAAAATGGGGGTAGGAATAAAGTAGTGCAGAAGACCAAATCACTCCCCTGTTTCTTGATCGGTGTCCTCTGGGATTGTCACACGCAGGTAAAACGGTTTCCTTGCTTTTTAATTGGAAAGCTTTTTCTTTAATTTAAAGAGAGTGGAAAAAAAGTAAAATTAAAAGTAACCATACATCCCTCCGCTGCAAAGACCCACATAAAAATTCAGTATCCAAATGAAAGGTTTTTATGTTTGGAAAAATAAAATAAAGCAGCCTATGTCTCCAAATTTCAGCCTGCAGTGCCTTCCAGGCAGCTCATTTCTATTCTTAGACTCAGGAAATTGCTTAAATAAGACAGAATTGCCAGGACCTTCTTTTTGAGAAAGGCTCTATTCAGGGTGAGGTTGTTGTTTTTGTTTTAATATCTATAAATATCTATAGACGTTCTGTCCTGAGCCGCTTGCAAAGGTTGAGCTGATCACCGCCTCTCTCTGCCCCCTCTCCCGGTTTTTTCACTTGGAGTGTCTGATCACAGAGCAGGAATTACGCCGTGCACTAGTTCAGCTCTGGCTCTTACTCATTTCTGCCTATTGCCGTCTCTGCCGCTCAGGGCCGCGGCGCTGGGGAGCTTTTATACCCCATTAATCCTGATTGACAGTTAAAGTGTCGGGGCGATTTCACTACTGTTCCTGGGAGTGGCTGCTGCTCTGCCCTCCCCCGCCGGCCGCCGCC
>VZRL01000728.1:49171-94953 GCA_013397895.1 Origma solitaria
GCCGCCGCGCCGCGAACTCGCTGCGGCTCGGGGGCGCTGCCAGCGCGGCCGGGAGGGCCACCTGCGGGCACCGTGGGCGAGCTGCGGGGACCCCGAGCCAGCCGGGGGCATCGTGGGCCAGCTGCGGGGACCCTGGGCTTTGAGCTGTGAGCACACTGCTGCAGCTACCCTGGGCCACCCGGGGGCACCCTGGGCTTGCTCCGGGCACCCTGGGCCACCTGGGGGCACCCTGGGCTTGCTCCGGGCACCCTGGGCCACCTGGGGGCACCCTGGGCTTGCTCCGGGCACCCTGGGCCACCTGGGGGCACCCTGGGCTTGCTCCGGGCACCCTGGGCCAGCTGAGAGCACCTTGGGCCAGCTGGGAGCACCCAGGACATGCTGTGAGCACATGCTGGGCTTGCTTGTGGCCATGCTGGGCATGCTGCAGGTACCCTGGGCCAGCTGCTGGCATGGGAGGCAAACTGCAGGTGCACTGCGCTTGCTGTGGGCATGCTGGGCTCATGCCATGCTGGACTTGTTGCATGCCATGCTGGGCTCATGCCACGCTAGGCTAGCTGTGTGCTGTGCTGGGCTAGCCGTGTGCCACGTTAGGCTCATTGCCTGTCGTTTTGGGATCACTGCATGCCACGCTGGGCTTGCTCCATGTTGCCCTGGGCTCTCTTAATGCTGCCTTGGGCTCACTGCATGCCACGCTGGGCTTGTGCCATGCTGGGCTCCGTGCAGGAACCAAAGTGCTCTGTCACCAAGCCAGGCAGCCCCCGCCACACCAGAGAGGTGCCCTGGCCTGACCTGAGCCCGGGGAAAAGCAGGCCCAGGAAGAGTCAGGGCTAAGGCTGAGTTCAGGGGAGCAATCTCTGCCACACCGAGCTCTGGCAGGGAGCTGTTTGCCCAGGATCAGCTGGAATGGAGGGAAAAGCTGCTTTCAGCCCTAGATTGCCAGCTGAACCCAGCCGAGGCTGATAATCATCATCTGTTACCATTGGAGCTGTGTTTTTGTGGACACCATGACACCTCATGGATTTTCCATACTGGAAGATGGCAACTGGGAATTTGGCAGTGGAAAAGGCAGGCTCTGAATGACAGAGGGAGACTTGCCCTTCAACAAAGACTTTTTTTGTCCCTTGATAAGGGCATAGCTGGAACCCCAGAAGGTCTCCAGAGCACTTCAAACTCTTGAACAGGAGAAGGGGCAAAGGGAATCACAGCAAGTCCCCCAGCCTGGCTGTTTGTACTGTCAAGAATGAGACAGGTAAGGGATGATTTCAGTTGTACAGGTTAAGCTTTCCTGAGGAGGCTCTAACTGCACATTCATGCCCAGCCAGGAACTATGTCAGCAATCAAAAATAAATGCAAAGCTCTGAGGATGTCAAAAGATCTCAAGGATATCAAACCTCCCAGTGTTGCCTTCACAACTGGGCTGGAAAGAAATTCGGATTTGTATCTGCAGATATCATTAGGATTCATCAAAATGAATCCAGTCCACACGTTCACTCAGGTCTGGAGCCAGATGCACTATCCTGGGAAGCCATCTAGAGGTAAACACTGGAATTAAGGGAAAATTACATTTCAAGACATTCTCAAACTTCTTCACATCTATAGTTACTGAAGCACCACCTCACTGGAAGTTTGAGTGTAAGCATCTGTGAGAGAGAGGCTGGCCAGTTTGGAAGCTGAATCCCCTTAAAAATAAACTCAATTTTCTTCTTTGGAATCAAACAGGTATTTTTGAAAACAAGCATTCAAAGTGGCCATGTGGGAACAGAGTGTTCAGGGGTTTTTTGTTTGCAAAAGGAAGGGCAGCCAAGTTTCTGGTGCCCCCCATGTTAAACAGCTATATCACACATAGGTTTTTTAACACCTATTATGAGAAATATCTAAATCCTTGAATTTCAGCTCTGTTAGAAGTTCCACAAAAGTTTTATTACGAAAAATACCTAAATCCTTGAATTTCAACTCTGCTAGAAGTTCCACAAAAGCTTTAAGGGAAAGAAAAAAGGAAATAAAATTGAGAAGAGAAACTTGCAGAATCTTTACTTTTAACTGCCAGATTACCTCATATGAAATAAGCTATATGACTGTCACTGCATCATCACAAAGTGTCAGGAGACAGAGGGTTTTGAAGAGAAAATGAAGCATCCTAATTGGAAACTGTCTGTACATCCTGTCAGAATCGGTGAGCGTTCCCTAACTCAGCTGTGTCTGAAACAACCAGAGAATTTCCATGGCCTCTTGGCAGCATTTAGCACCTTGGTGTGTTTTTACAGTAATACCTCTAGAAATGGAGCTCGGGGAGGCACCTGGCATTACAATTTTCCTCTCAGTCCAACAACTCTGGAGAGGAGAGAGAAATTACCCAGAGAGCCCAGTGTCTGGTTTAAACAGGAATGACTCAGTGTCTGGACTGTGAACAAATATAACAACTTTCTGGTACGGAAATAAGGAGCAGTGTTGAAAACGAAAGGATATGAACTCCATCAAAGTATATTTGGTTTTTTGATTCCTGAGTTCAGTCTCTTTATGCTTAAAGCACCACAGACACATTTAAAATAGAAAACTCAGCAATATTGCACAGTTTACTTACTTAGATTTAAAAGAAAATTTATTATTAATGTAAAACATTTGCAGGTCCTTTGAAGCCAGTGGGAATAGAATAAACTTGTGAATATTTATTTCATGTATCTATTTCCAGCTTGCATGATAATCTAAATATATGTTTGAAGTGATTTTTTTTGTTCATTATGACTTTGACCTATGTACAAAGTTGCTACCAAATTTGGATTGGGGGTTAAAAGACAGTTCTGGATACCTAACATTTTCCTAACCTGCTTTTCAAATTTCATTAAAGTATGAACACTTTTATTTCTACTTTAGCTATACCTTGAACAGTGGAAACTAGTAGGTGCTGCATTGTACAAACATACAAAAGCAAGATGCAAAAGCAGATTTATAGTAAAACTGAAATTAGTGCATCTTGCATGTAAGAAATGAAAACTATATGCAAGTTATTTTAAAATTCACCTAATTCAACCAGAAAGTCAAATAGCTTTAAATACTACCCGTACTATATGTGAGAACATTAGAACTTTAGAGGCTTGTCCCTTTTAATTGCAGTTCCATTTTGAAAAGTAGAAAAAAAGGAATATTCTGGGATTTCATCTGATTGTTGTACAGTAACCGCTGCACTCCTTTTTAGCAAGAGGTCTTTTTCCAAACTGTCATCTTTACAAAACCAACATGAACTTCTGTTCTTAAAGTCCATGTATGGCAGATTATCCAAAGTGTTTTCAATTCTCCATATGCAAACAGACACTCAGCACATACCTTTGTGAGAGTAACAAGGATCTGTCACAGCACAGCAGTTCTTTCTAATTATCAGTTCAAAGTTGTCCCAAAGTGAATTCTTTCCATGTTTCCACTCATAAGTCCTAAACCAGTGCCCTGAAACATTCCAAAAGCAGGCCTGTTAATTCTGTAAAATTCCATCAGCTTCAGAATTAATTTTGCATTTCCGGCAGATGCACAGTATTGAATAATTTGTTTCCTATACAGATACAACAAAGTATAAATTGAAAAAACAACCCAACACAACCTTTTAAAAGCCATTTTTCATGTCACTTTTAACTACGTTCTGTTCCAGTTTACAAGAGCAAGAAGGTCCTGCACACAGCAGGATTCTTGGGGTGGTCCTGTGCAGGGCCAGGAGCTGGAATTTGATGATCCTTATGGATGTCTTCCAACTCAGGATATTCTATGATTTCATGCAATGTATTTCAGTGGTAACTCAAGCTAGTTTTAGTTTCTGTTTGCCAATTTAGATCTCTGGGTTTGTACTTGTGCAGCTTTTGGACTGTACTAAGTGTAGATTCACTCATATTCTCAATGAGAGTCATAGAAACCAATTTTTTCCGACTTGCCGTGGCTTGAAGGAAAGAACAGCAGTGTAAAGCACACCCCTCCAAAACAAGTTGATACACTCTCTATACACATCATGTTGGATGACAAAGCTCCATTTTTGCAGAATGATGTTACCTGGATTGATGAAGACACTCAGGCAGTGTCTGAACGCTCACAATCCATGTTACACCTCTATTTATGAGCAGAACTGTGTTCACAGAGCCTTTGCAGCCAAGTTCCTTACCAGCCTTGGAAGGCTGTTTGTACAAATGAGGTTGCTAAACTGCAAGAACTTTTGAAAGGAAAAAGGAAAATGAACTGGAAATTAAAACCATGCTCAAGGCATGTCTGAAAGCCATCTGGGCTAACAATTCTGTGTTTTCACTTAAAAACCTCCAAATACACAGATATATACAGTACAAAGCTGGGAACACAGAGCAGCAGTTACACAATGGAAAGTCTGTGTGACTATGGTGTCAAGTAATACCAGTTTTTTACATCAGTGCAGGGTTCTTGATCGTAGACAGTCTATCATGATCACAAAAAAACCTTAAACCTCTTTTAAAAACTAAAACCTGTTGCCAAGCTGATCTGGTTTTTGTTAGATGAAGTACTACTGTCAGATTTGGATAAATCAAGAGCTAAATTTTTGTGCTTCTTGATTTCATTCTTCCCTTGTGTTCACATTTTCCATTTGAAATGTGTCCCAGTGGTTCTGTGATTTCATACTGTCCTTCTATATGCTATTAAGTATTAACAGTCTGATACTGTTGCCTTCTAAGTGGAATTTTGCCATGGACTAAGCTCAAAGGAACTGGGTCTCTGGTTAACTTCCAGCCCTGACAGCAAAGACTCTCTGTCAGGCCTTTTACAAAAAGCTGCATTTGGATGTCTTAGGGCTTTCCCAGGGTCTCACAACAAAGCAGGGTCATGAGTAAAGATATAAAGATGTATTACTGAGTAATTCTAAATTCTAGGTATCCCTTTCCAGATTCAAGACGTGTAAAAATAATCCTCTTTATAAGCAGAAGTTTTCCCAGTGCACATAGGAGTTGTGTGGAATTCAAAGGGATGCAACATCACCAATGTGGTACTTGTTCCACTTGCTGAATTGCTTTAGTACATATTAGAGTTTGTCATTTGTAGTAACTGCACTTGGTTTTCCTCGCCTATCTCTGATTAGAAGCCAGATCTCTCAATCTCTTGGGCTGCTTCAGAGAGAGAGAACAGTGCAAAAATACCACACGTGAACAGGAATGGAATGACTGCATTTGTTAACCTGATTGACTCACCTTCTCTTTGGTGCCTTTACTCACTTTTAGCCAGTCAATATTTACCCATTCCTTCTGACTAACTCTGCAGTCTTGACAAAACTTCTAAGACATACAAGGAACTGGGGAAACAGAAGAATTGTGTCCTTAAAGCTCTCAAAATTAGAGAAAAGTCCTGAAATCCTACTAAACCAATGTGACATCGATTTTGACAGAAACTGAACATCATGCTAATGCCTGTAACAAGTTTGCACTGGAAACTTGTAAATTAGCTTAAGAAATAAATCCCAGGATAAAATGTTCCCTGAATTCCTTCTAACAATGTCTTTTTAAAAGAATTCCTTACATGCAGCTGTAACTTCTTTTCAGAGTGAGTGATTCACTTAGACATACTGAGGTGAAATAATTCAGGGCTTCTGACTGTCCAAAGTTTCTTCAAACTTGACAGTTTTACAAAGGAAGTCGAAAAGAAGAGGCATGTTAGGAAGAGAACGGTGGTATCAAAGGCAAACAATTTTGGTTGGGAGGCTAGGATGGATGAGGTGTATGAATTGATGTGGTGAAGGAAACAAGGTCACACTAAAATCAAAAACTCCCACCTAGATATTACTTCTCAGAATATAAAAGTAGCCATAATTTTTGCTTCAGTTGATGTTGTTTTTTTTAAAAAAAATCATTCAAGTTAGTGTACCTGCAGGGCTCTGGATGGAAAAGGGTTGGGAGGGGGTCAGTGCACTGTCCTGCACCTCAGCAATGGAAGAGATCAATTATTCCCCAGCTTAGTCAGTTCATTTGTGTCAGAATTGGAAAGATGACTGTGATGACAAGGTCCAGGCCTGCTGAGTTAAGCTGAGAGTTCCATGTTATAACTTACATGGATTTCATGATCTTCTTATCCTTAACACCTTTTCTATCTATCTATCTATCTATCTATCTATCTATCTATCTGCCCATATTAATTTTAAACTACAATTCAATCATCTGTACTTGCCAGCCTCCACTGAAGTTAAGGATTAGACCTGTTCTCTTAAGAATCCGGTCTGGTCACTCTTATCATCCGGTATTTTATCTCCTATGACTCATCTTTATTTACTCATTCCACACAGGTAAATATTTTTTTTTACCCCATTGACTAATTCACATTGAAGTGTCTTGATCCTTGCTGTAATGCATATTTTGAATAAATGGGATTTGTCTAAGGAGATCCATTTTGTCTGCTTTTTTAAGTGTAAGAAAAAGTAGAAAGGATTCTCCTTGTTTCAGTGAAGATCTCACTTTCTGAGGGAATACCCTACAGGTTGGTTAGCCAAATGCAGAATCCTGTGGCTCATAAATAGTATTTCTCTTCTCTGACCATGATTACAAGCTTTTCTAAGCATTTTTAAATGAAGCATTGGGGAGATTAGTGAGGATAAAGAAATGTTTCAGTGGTCAGGGGATAAGCACAGGTTGTATTGCTTATGTCAAGCTGAGCTAATGCTTGTTTGTTTTTTCAATGTTACCCAGACAAGCTTTGTCCAGTCACATGGTGGACAGAAATACATGGTGTTACACCAGGTAACTCATTCCTTCACTTGCATCACCTTTGGGGCAGGCATTTGGATACCATATGCTCTGATCACACCTGAATTACAACCATGGATAATGTAGAGTTGTCTTGGAAAACTCAGTAAAATATGGAGTTATAAAGAGATCAACATCCTTTCTTTAGAAAGAATCAGCACAGAGGGTTAGGGCCAAAGCTCTCCAAGTCAAGGAGAAGTTTCCCTGTGCTCACACCGCACCATTGGTGAGCCCAGAGCCCCTGCTGCACACTCAGGGTGGGAGCTGCCAAATAACTGACAGGTCTGTGTGGATCTCCAAAAGCAAAATTCCTTGAGATGGAGTTCACAATGCCTGTTCTGACTGTCCTGGCCAGTGTCTACCTCAGCAAGCAAGCAGAGGCAAAGATCAGCACTAAGCAAAAAGCCTTGGAATCATCCTCCAGACCTATTCCAAGAGCAGAACCACTACAATTCCTGACCATGGAGACTGGAATCCAGCACAGCCACTCTTCCATAGGCTCTTAGGTAGGGTTGGTATCATTACACTCACTGGTACATTTACAAAACATCCAGACAGCTTTGCAGGCCCTTAAAGCAGATTAAAAAATAAAGCCCATTTGCAATTTTGGATTATACAAAAGGATGGTGCTCCCTGGAAGTGACTGCTATGTCTGAGCTTGGATCATGCCAAGTGCAGGTGTCACAGCCGGATGTTTGCAGCACCTGCCAGCCCAGTCTGGAGGAGGAGGGCAGGGGGAATTTAGTATGCAAATGACTCCTCTGAGTCTGGAGGATATAAGTACTGACAGAATCATATCAAACAGTGTCTAATTATTCCCACCAGAGAATAATGGAATCCTATTATATTCTGGTTTTAATAGCAGGAATTTTAGTTGCTTTTGTATTGCTGGTTTTAATTGCAACTGATAATAATTTCTTCAAGACACAGATTCCTCCTGATGTTGACCAGCCAGCAAAACTCCGCTTTTTTCAATGTTTGTACACTCTGATGGAAATTCTGGTGAGTTTATCACACTCTGGGATACTGGGATTTTCAGGAAAGGAAAAACTTGAGTATGAAGATGTACATCTAAATATTGTAACTACGTGTAATGGGAAGCACACAGTAACACAGATTTAAAGGCCAAAGGTGGATTTGGTTTCTATTATCATACATAAAACAGCCCGGATGAGGTGAGTTATTTTAAATACTGAGATATCCATTCTTATGCTGCAATTGTATATTTCTATAATGAAATGATTGGTCCTGTAGATGACAGGAGGGCTGTGAATATCATTTACATGAATAATAATAACCCAGACTTCTATACCCCAATGCACTCGGATATATGTAAGGCAATTTCCTAAATTCTGAGCTATCTGCAGTAATTTTCTTACTCTTGATTCTGTTCTTATTCTGCAGTGACTGAATTACTGAGTCTTAGTTAGATATCATAGAATCAGGTAGGTTGGAAGACCCCTCCAGAAGCCATCTAATTGAACCTCCTGCCAAATCAGGTACAGACCTGTTATCACTTATTATTTAATTACCTGTCAGCCAGGCTCACTGTGTTGTGGGCTTTGCCATCACGGAAAGAAAGAGCTTTTGCCCAAAAGGCTTTCAAAGTAGGCAACAGGAGCATGTAGGAGCAGCCAAAGCCCTGTCACATCTGGCATGCAGCATGTCAAAAGAAAGCCCGCAGGAAAATCACGGAGAGGTTTCTTTGATGTTTGTATGAAGCTCACCTCAATTCTCTAATCCTCAGTTATAAAGAAAGAATGCAGGAACTCGGGCCCACATTCCAAGAGGAGATTGGGGCCATTACCATCTGTTAAAGACTTAGATGGGTTGCTTGAACGTACACAGCAGCATTCACCAAATCCAGAGGTTGTCCTTGGTCTCCAGTGGTACATTTCTGCCTTGACTGCCATGAAACAAGAGGCTGCTGTCCTTGCCTATCTCACACTGCTCTTTGTGTTTTGTTATATATAAACTTAATATAATAACATGACAGTAATATTACAATATGAAAACATTATTAAATTCTCTCATTTCCCTGCTTGGTGGGTGAAAAGATTCTTTCAGATGATACTTTTAACCCATTTTCACAGCTTTTAACTGTTATGCAATAAGTACATATTGTCTCTTCATTGATAATAAGTTCCCTAAGCTTCAGCTTCCTTTTTCTGAGTAGTTTTAAAGATGCATTTCACCACTTGCTATGCATTGAATCCACTCAATACCTGTTTTTCTTTCAAAAGCCTTTAGGCATCTGCTGGTACTTTGGATAAATTTCTGGTTTATGTTTTCACTTGGAGGAGCAGCCCTCCCAGTAAGGACTTCACAGGCTTTTTATGAAGCATAATGTCTTGTGTATGACACGTGCAATTAAATTATCCTGCTCATCCTGATGAATGTTGCTCTACCTGTACCATCATCCTGTGCTATCACTGTGCCAGTGATGTGTCTGCTCTGTGTGCTCCTGTAAAAAACTCTTTTTCTACAATACAGGACAGTCTTTTCCTTTTCCACTTGACTTGCAATGTGTCTTAGAAAAGCTGGAGCACCAGGTAGATGTGTACCTTCAACCAGAAGGAAGACAAATGATGCTCCTGCTGCATCATTTGTTCACATCCCCTGTCATAAGAAGATCAATGGCCATCTCAAATGGAAGACATGAGAGGAAGCCTCCTGGCTTTTGTTTTAAACTACTCAGACAGATCAGTGTTCAGACTAACTGTGCATATTGTAGTGTGATTATGAAGCTCTGATGATAATTACTGTGGTTGGAAATGCACACTTCAGAGTGACTGACAGAAAGACTGTCTGATGTAGTCCTAAAGTCCATGAAGCTCAAATTAAGTGGGTTTTGCTGCTTTTGGTATGTGATTTCATAATTATTTTAAAGTAAAAATCTGGTCCCCATATGATCTTCTACATAAAAAGCCAGTTTGTGCCAGAATTTAGGGGTTCCAGCAAATAGTTTTCCAAAGACCCTGTTTCACAAGAAAAGCTGGCATGCTCTTTTTCATACACATATGCACATTCTAAGACCTGGTTTATGTAATATGTTTCACCTACTAACACTGATCACATCTGTCTAGAAATAGTCAAACCTTTCAGGTTTTGGGTGTATTGGTATAGGTTCTGAAGTATTTCCTAATTATTGATTAAAATGTTTTTCAACAGACTACATACCAAATTCCCTGTTCTCCTTCATGACAGTATTTTCCCTGAATGAGGAGATGCCTCTGTGACGTCAGGAACTCCTAACAAAAGGCAAGGAAATAGGATATTTAGATAGGATGCTCTGATACCAAATTTATCATATATATTACTGCCATCTGAAAGTTCTGTAAAAACTGAAGTATGTTAAAAAATCCAGATGAGATTAAATGGCAATTCTGTGAACTTCAACAATTCCAAAACCACAGCTCTGACAAAATGACTGACTGAAGAGTCAGGAGTGTTTTGAAAATTGCTGTTTGGAGAAGACTAGATTCACCCTGTGGTTTCTGCCACCATTTCCTTGGGTCTTATAGTAGTTTTCCCCTTTGCCATGATACCTAAAAATGTGCTTTTTCAAATGTAAGGCAAGAACTGTGGCCATTCATTTGTCTCTTAAACCACCCCAAGCACTGCTGGCATTTATGGCACAGTGTTATGAAAAAACTCTAGATCATCTCTGGATTCCCATCTTTGTTTCCAACTGATTTTCTCTCTATGCCATGGCTCATGGTGGTTACTTTTATTACTCCTCACCCAGCTTGTTTATTGCAGACTGGTGTAGATTATTAGGAAGAAAGAATCTGTGATACACAGGCTGAAAAGAACAATTTACACAAGCAGAGCTGGCCTTCAGTTTGTAAGGAATTGATAGAGACTTCTACGGCTTAGAAAAGAACATACAATTTGGAAATGGCTTGTGATGATTATCATCATTCCAGAAGAATGAATTGCAGTAGTCCAGAAGGGCATTTAAGTCACCATGGAATGGGAAGGGGAATGTTCTCGCAGGAAATACATCCATTACAACACGTGTTCAAAGTAAAGGATGATTTCAGTGTGATCTTTAGACTCCCCTCATTATCAGCAGCTGACCTGCCTTGGATAAGGAAATGTTTTGACACATTTAACAAACCTTCCCTGTCTTCAGAATATTTGGGGGTTTTGCTTATTAGGCATAAAAAACTGACTGCAGAGTCATTTATGAATAGCTGTGAGATCTTGACAAAGGCAGTGGTTTCACTGATGGAGGAGGAGATAACATTCAGAACCATTTTCATCAGTTCCTCATTTGGGCCAGGAGCCCCACAGTAATGATTACAGACACAAAGATTTTCTTACAGCTTGTTCACACTGCCCCCATGGCAGGGACATGACCCAACACCAGTTCTTGTTCACAGACTGGCCTGAGTCTTTTGCTCCCAGTATGACAGTCCTGCCATGAGAGGGACATTTTCATCTCACCTAACCTTAAATACTTTAAAGGAGACATCCAAAGTAGTTTGTAATCCGTGGAGATGAACAGACAGCTCCAGAGCATGATTTAACACACCTGGAATTGGAACCATCCTCAAGAAATGCCTCTTTCTATTCACTCATTAGGAAAGGAGCCTCAGGCCTCCCAGCTTCCACACCTGAGCAAATGCCTGTTGTTACTTGTGGTAAATCCAGATCACAGGAATTAGAAGGGTTTTATATAAGACATTTAATGGAACAAGTATTACAACATTCTTCCAGCAATCACGAAGATGTAAATTTTCATTTTCTTAACTGAAATCCCAAAGACAGGTATTTGTGGGAAACCTAAAAACTAGCAAAGAACCAACCCAATTAGCCTAAATGTAGTGTAGGAAAAAGTAGCTTGTGGCCTTTACAGAGTGGGAAGGCTTGTATTTCCCATAGTAATTTCTCATTTTTCCTGTTATATCTATCCAGGCAAAGAACTTAAACCGCCTGGGTATTGTTGAGGAGCACACACTGCTCAGGCTGATCACGGATGGACTCCCAGCATTCTGGGACTCCCAGCTCTTCATTAAGGATCTGCATTTTGATGGGGTGCCTGTGAGGATTTACCTCCCAAGAGAACCATCTGCAAGCAAACGGAGAGGAGTCCTCTTCTTCCACGGAGGATGTGGAATTTTCGGAAGCATCAGTAAGGAATTGAAAGAGAAAACAGGACTATTTAGCATTATTAACTGGCTATTTTTAAAAACTCCTGAACGTAAGAAGTGACTGAAGCTTAGTTTGAGAGACTGGAGATAGAAAGCACTTAATGTTAATTTTTACATTTCGAACTCTTTAATGTGCACTTATTTATGATTTAAATTATTTTTAAAGGATATAGCACGCTTTATCGTGGAACCATTAGGATCATAAAATGGTTTGGGTTGGAAAAGACCTTAAATATAATGTTGTTTCACCCTGTGCCATGGGCAGGGCACCTTCCACTGTCCAAGGTTTGTCCAAGCCCCATCCAACCTGACCTTGAACACTTCCAGGGATGCAGCAGCCACAGCTTCTCTGGGCACCCTGTGCCAGGGCCTCACCACCCTCATAATAAAAATGTGTTACTTACATGCAAACAAATTCTGCCCTCTCTCAGTTTAACACCACTGCCCACTCTCTAATAGTAATAATAATCATAATAGTAATAATCATCGTAATTATTATTCTTATTTTTCACACAGATCAGCAATCTCCCCAAATGTATGAACTTCACAGTAAGTCCTGATGACCAAAAGTCTAGATTATTTCTATCCTAAAGAAAATTTGGGTACTCACTAAACAGACAAGGGGCCCACTAGCAATCATGGTCACAGGTCATAAAAATGTAAGGGACAGTATTGACTGAAGTTTTCTAAGATGTTAATCACACCAACATTTGTTCTTCAGGAAGTTATGAAAGAATATGCCAGTACATAGCCAGAAAATCTGATTCAGTGGTTGTGTCTGTTGGGTAAGTAAAATCCAAGCCGTGTTAATCCTAGAATTAGAGAATTCTGCTGCTTTCCCCCTGCTTCCCACACATCCCTGAACTTAAATCTCTTTGAATATAAGAAAAGGAACTGAGCTCTAGTGCCATCTTCCCCATGCTGCTGCTATGTGGGAGCAAGCGTGTGCCATGGAATGGCAATGGAAATACCGGATCCAGGATTAGAGATTTCTTAATTTCACATCACTATCACCACAGAAATTGTTGCCTTTGTTTCATAGTAAGAGAGTATAAACCCAATGTCAGGTTTTAAAATTTGAAGGAAATATTTAAAATCATCTGAGATTATTTTAAAGAGTAAATAATGAGTCTAAAAATTTTTTTTTTAAAACCAGCATGGACCACTGCTTCCATTTAAAAATGTTTTGATTATGGAAAATAGCTGGTGGTATAAAGAAACTTTAATTTCCAACAAATTCTTCCATGAAGAAGTTTATTATTAAGGGATTTTATTAAATTGGGAGGAATTGGTTTGGAGAAGGGAATTTTCCAATTGTTCTGGTTTGCTTCAGCACATAAAACTTTAAACTAGACATAATTAATGATATAATTAACACAGGTTTGGGGTAGTTTTTGCAACTGCATGGGATGTATTTCAGATCCACACTCAGCAATGTGTAACACCAGCTTCCTTTTCAACCTCTCAGGTACCATTTAGCACCCGAGCACAAGTATCCAGCCCAGACTCTGGAATGTCTCATCACTGCTGTGCACTTCCTGAAGACTGCAGAGACCTACGGGGTGGATCCCGCTCGGGTTATTGTTTGTGGGGACAGTGTAGGGGGCACATACGCTGCCAGTGTTTGCCAAGAACTAGGGCATAGGACAGATATCCCAAAGATCCGTGCCCAGGTGCTGATCTATCCATTTCTCCAAGCTCTGAACTTCAATCTGCCATCTCACCAGAAAAATGCTGCCACTGCCTTCCTGTCCCGGGACCACACAGTCCATTTTATTCTCAAGTACCTGAGTAAGGATTACTCCCTGAGGGAACCAATTTTGGCTGGTTCTCATGTCCCTGAGAGTATGAATTTGAAATATAGGAAATGGATAAATCCAGATCTGATCCCAGAGGTGTTCAAACTGGGTTATAAACCACCGCTCCCCACTTTGTTTTTACCTCAAGTCCATGAAGAAGTGCAAGAACTGTTTGACCTTTGGTTCTCCCCACTGCTGGCAGAGGATGCTGTTGTTTGTGGCCTCCCTGACACCTGCATTGTCACCTGTGAGCACGATGTGCTCAGGGACGATGGGCTGCTGTACAAGAAACGCTTAGAGGACAACAACGTACGGGTGACCTGGCACCATGTGGACAAAGGCTTCCACAGTACCATGGGCTTTTTTGGATATGGTATTTTCTCTTTCCCATCATCAAGTACAATTGTGAATCACACTGTAGACTTTATAAAAGGCTATTAAATAATTTTCTTGCATACAGTGCACTGGTATATAGAACAAGTGTGATTCAATTAATTATTTACCAGCTATTTGTCCATTAAAATCACGGTGAGAACTTACGACATTAGCATGGACTGCTAAATTCTGATTTTTACTTGCTCTCACTTAGGAGCATGAGGTTTAGTGGTTTTTGGTAAGCTTGCTTTGCTGTTCTCTTCTTGCACTGCAAAAATTTTTGTTCTCTTCATATGTCAAAGAATAAAAACTCATCATAACAAAAAGTATTTTAAATGTGCGTGTAAAAAACCCCATGCAATGTGTGAATAATCAGCAATGTGCACACACATGCCCACCTAGTACCCCCAAAGTCAGCATGGCAACACCTCTGGAGAGTGAAGATTCCCTCCCAGGTAGCAATCACCATCAGAGGGTGTCTACAGGCAACCAATAGCTTTGCATTTGCGTGTAAAATGTGAAGGAAGGAATTGGGTGTACTTAGGAATCTGATTTGAAAAGGTGATGGGGGATGGGTAGGTCGGTCCAGCTCACACCCTGGACGAGGTGGGTGTCTGGAGGTACCTGACACTGCAGCAGAGATGCAGTGAGGCAGAACTGCTCAAAAGTAACTGAGTGTCCTCTAAATTATGTTCTGTACAGTTCCTTTCTGAGCAGCATTTGGTTGTATACAGGGAAGACAGACATAGGCCTTTTTGCCCTGCAGTAATCAGAGAAATAATCAACTTACCTGACTTTTGGGGAGAAAGGATGTAAACAGCATGGAAGCTGCCAAAATAATTTCTGTGAATATCCAAAAACAAAGAAAAATCTTAGCTCAATTGTTACATTACTTCTTAGGAGAGATCCACCTTTGCTAAAGACAGATGTCAAGATAATTGCCATTGCATGGCAAAATAGCTGGGCACGCAATGCCTAGGAATTGTAAAATGTCTGAGTGTTGTGCAAGCACCTTGCCTCTGCTTAAACACAGCACACACAGCTGGGGAAAGAGGTTAGCACATGTCTACCTCTGCCAGCCAAACTGTGAGTAGGAAGAAGACAGTGGGCTGAATGCTCTGCATTGTCACCATGTTAATGAACTCTGGTGACATCTGGTGATGTGAACCAGGTGAGCTGGTTCACATCTCTGCAGCAACAAGTCACTGCTTGAGGGTTCTCATTCTCCAGTTCCTCTCAGCAAAATGAAATTACATTTCTTCATGCTCTGTTGACACAACAGAGAGTTTATTTGATTAGCTTTTCCTATTGCAGGCATAACAATTTGTTCTTCAAGTAAAGAAATTCTTCCAAGGGTAAATGATGTGATAGTTCCAAATGTTCCACTTTTGGAGGACTTCAGGGCTTGCCTTAGTTAAAAAGGCTGGGTTAGCAGCTCACATGTTGCTAGCTGAAGCTGGACCAGTAGAATCACTATCTGCCACAAAAGCCATGCAAAAAGTTGAATAATATTGGAACAGTTGGAGAAGGCTGGAAAGTGCCAGAACTAAGGAGGTCTGTACAATTCTACCTTGTATTTTGTAATTTATGAGATGGTCACAGACGATCTCATGCTATTTTACATACAGTTCAGTGCAGCGTTGTACTCCTTGTCAGTTCAGCAACCCAATACTTGTTTTGTCAACTTTATCACTCTCTGGAGCCTCATTTATGAGCCAATGCCCAAACTTGACACTGATCTACTCCTCAGATTCCTCCATGGCCCTTTATCTGTCAGTCTTTAGTTTATTACAAGTCATAACAAATTTAGCTTTATAATGTCAGCAGCATTATTAGGTCTCTTGAACACACACATTTTAATCATGGGTTATAACCATGGAGTGCAGATGGGTAAGCAGAGAACAGCAAGTGCTGAAATAATGAATTCCTTGTTTACTCATGAGTTCCAGATTTTCTCTAAACTACGAAGTCACAAGATCTAACTGTCTCCATGAAACTTCCTGTCCTTTAATTTATTTTAATTAATTACAGATCTGCTATGTGTCTTGCATTGCTAAGGTAGGATGCTTGAAGACATTTTTATAGTTTCCACAGCGTTTAATTTTCAAGTACAAATAAAAAATTCAAGTATGAAACAGAATGCCAGTCAATGACACCTACAGAATTATGGATGCTAATGTAATTCCACAAGGAATTTTGCAGCCAGAGTGTGCTGGTGAGGACTGACAAACCTAGCTCTGGTTCAAGTTCAGGCTTCCAGCACCAGATGGCTCTCACGCACTGCAGAACCCAAAAGGAGATTCTTGGGTCACGCAGCACTTTCTCTGGAATATTTCCCAGTATCTCCATTCACAGTGAGTTCATGTTGCCAGCTAATCAGCACCATGATCCAGAGGCAGGGAATGTTTTACATCTGTTACACCTGGCTCAGTCTCTCCCTTTGCATGTCCAGCCACACTACAGAAAAAGAACTTGAGAATTACAAGATTTCAGGCCCTGACATTGAGCTTTTCACTGCAAATTAGTAAGAAAGGGAGTCCCTGGTGTAGGAGAAAATGGGGCTTTGGTCTGGTCTGTCCTCTGGTCTATCTCATAGGAGCAGAGACAAGGTTAAAAAAATTATCAGAAGCTAGAGAGAGCATCTATTTGAAAGATTGTTTATGGAATGGTTTTCTCCATCCTGGGCCTCAAGCTTATAAATTGCTGAGACTAAGCTTATAAAACATTAAGTACTACTCTGTACCTGCAACGCCCAAAGGAAAAAACCCACATTATTACTTCAGAAACCAACTAGTTTGTTTCTTTGACAGCTTCCAGCACACCCAGTCTTTGTGTGGAGCCGCCAGGCGTGCTGTGATATCCAGACCTTGTCAACTTGCCCAGAAGAGTCCAAGACCTACCAGCTGTTGGTGAATTGGCACCAAAAAGACTTAGAACACACAAGAACAATAGGTGGTAAGAACTGCAGTACAAGGGATCTGTCAGAGGTGTCAGAGCCTTCTCAAGAGTCCCAGAGGGGCCAAATCTGATAAGTGTACTTAGACCACACCTCACCCACTGGGACAGCACAGTTTAGCATATGCCAATTAATTAGTTTCACTATAAAATGCTCAAGAAGGGAGCTTCAGTCGTGTTTTGTGTAACAGTATTTCCCAATGCTCTACTCCGAGCTATAGGAAAGCTGAACCCGCTGTGCACCTCCGTCCTGATGGGCTTGAATTCACCACTGCCATTTCCCAAGAGTGTCCCAATCCCCAGGCAATGTGCCTTTCACCAACATCCCTTATCGAGCTGGGCATCAAACTCCACAAAGAAGGATAAACAAAAAGGAACTTGATTTTATACTTAGCATGTGAATAACCTTCTGGCGAGGGAGGGAGAGGCGTGGGGACATTGGGAAATGAAAATCCACATAGAGTTGTTGGATAAAATGAAGAAACAGTTGGGCAGAGACAGCAGAACATGGAATCAACTGCTTCTCAGAAAGCGTACCACCAGACTCAGAAATGAAGTCCCATCCTTTTTATTCTAAACAGTTTCTGAAGTCAGGTATCAAGCCTGAGGCATTTCCTATGCAGGTCATGGACTATGCATGCTAAAGCCCTGGGGTTCTCTGTCTTCAGTTTCATTTTATTATACAATTCAAGGTCAGCTCATCCCTTATATTATAATTATTTATGAAAAAAATGTACACACTTCTTTTACCCACACTGCTGTTTTTCAGAATGAGAATCTGCTGTTTTCACGGTCTCAGCAGACTGCTAAAAACACACTGTTCCCAAGGGTGACATCACATGAGCTGTGCTTTACAGATTTTTTTTTGTTTCAGGTTAAATCTTATCACTAATAATTTCGGTATGAAAAAATACGTTAGTTCCAGAGGAAGATCTTAAAACTCATGAGAGAAAAGAGTGGGCTGCTGATGTGTAGTCAGTGCCACTAGCCCTGATACCATGAAGCCCAAGTCTAGTTTCCATCAGTTGGAATCCTATTTCTTCCTGGAATGACATTTGTATGTGATAACTTCTTGGGAAGACAGAGACTGAAGCACTACCAGGCACAACCAAGAGGCAGATAAAAAACCAAACAAAAACCAACCAAACACAGCAGCTGGTGCAAGAGAAGAGCCATCGAGAGAACGAGGCAAGAACAGCTCTCAGACCAGGCTGCAGGCCACCTCTGGCTCCACTGGACTCAAAGGTGCAATGGCACAGCAGCATCCAAAATCTGCCATCACAGGTGATGAAACGTGTTTGTGACACTGAGCCTTGATTTCAATAAAAGTCTGAAAATGTAAGACAGGAATGCATAAAAAAGCGGCTCTGAAGATGATTACCAGGAAATGCTGTGTGGGAACTCACAAATCATGAAGACTTGCCTGTAATCAAAAAACAGGGAGAGACAGAACAAGATTTTGTCCTCTCATAAACTGACACTATAACAATCCATCAAGTCATGGTTTTGCTGTGATGGGCATGGCCTTGTTTCCTGCAAATGTGAAAATGCTTACGCAAGCCTTTCCCAGGACTAATTGCTACTGTTGAATTTTATGGTTGGGTTACCACATGTTTTCACCTTCCTATCAGCATTTTTAAAAGCTGGATTATGCGCTATGACGAGAACAGTTAATCCTGTGCCTTTACCTTCAGAAATCCAGAAGTCTGAAAAGTGGGAAGGAGGCCACAGCTGGTTCCTTCTTGGACTTCCACCAGTACAGCAAGATGGAACTTCTCCTGGGCATTTTTCTCGCTGTTTTGACTGGTATTGTGGCAATGGCATTCTATTATGAACACCCCAAAGCAGAAATTCCTCATGGAATCACTGAGCGCCAAAAGTTTTATGCTCTTCATTACTCCATTAACTTTGGGCTTGGTCTGGTAAGTAAAACTTGATTAAAGCTTGAGATTTTAATTCCGTTTCTGTTAAAGGGATAATGGTCGGGTGATGTTTTTTAGAATCAATGTTCAAATATATTGCAAATATGCAACTGGACTGAGTAGGTGATGTAAGCAGATTCCTTCAGCTGAGTTAACAGACTCCACTGTTTGCTATCCAGCACCAAAGGGAATATTTTTGAAAAATAAAATTCTGCAGACTGTGCAACTCTCAGGTTTTTTTCTGACAGCCTGTGTTTTAGCTTTTCATTCCTGCTGCCTCAAGGCAGTGCTGGAAGGCTTAGAAGGTAATTTGCCCTGTGCATGTGGAATTTCTGCTCTGTATTAACACGTACTTGCTTACCGAGTGAGCAGCTAAATGATGTCTGTGATCTCAGTTCTCTCCTGCAACCCTGTCACTCTCCTCCTGAGCCATCTGAAGAGAGCTGCCACATTCATCATCATTTGCCTTTCAATATGCCTAAACGACTTTCTTTTTTGAGACAGTACACATAATATCTAAAGTGACTTTCTGTGTCATTGTTTTTGGCACATTTTTGATCCTCCCTCGCTTTTCATTGTTGTTTCTCTTCAAAACTAAAACGTGACTTGCACTAGTCTTTCTGTTTCATCAGTCATCCTGTCCTGAATTAATTGTTGTGCATTGTTTTAAAAAACCTTCTGTGATACCTAAACAAAGCTTTTTTTAGTTGTTTAAATTGTGAAAAAAAAACCTGTTCAGTCTCTTTGGCTTGTGTGTTACATCTCACTTCAATTTTAAGTTCTAATGTTAATTCTTCCTTTCTTTCCCTGCCCCATTGCTTAGTAAGTTTTGTTTGAAGTCAGTGAACTCCCCAGAGGTGATTCACCACATCTCTGCTGCCGCACCCAGGCCTGAGCACTGCTTCAATAGCAAACCAATAAAACAGGATAGTAATTGAAGTCAATTTTCTTACAAGTATTGTACAGTGTGTAAACATCCACATTTTCTAAACACTGTGTGATTACTCTTTATCCATCAAAGTTTTATCTTTGTGAAATTCATTTGTTAAAAGCGAAACGGCAGAATTTAGAAATTTACTGGTGATTTATGTAGTTTTTAACTTCTGATCTTATAATTTTGTATCCTTTCTGCTGGCCAGTGAGAGGCCAAGCACAAGCACCATCCCACACAGCCTGAAAGAAGCAAAGACATAAGGACATTAATGAATGGTTAAACCAAAGTTTAAACGCAAGGAGAGTTGAAGTCATGTAGCAACACTTGCTATTGCTGTCAGGCGAATTACTTATGCCAAATCCTTTCAAGGGCTGACAATCCATGATGTCAAAACTGCATAGAAAATTAAAGTTTACTAGTACTTCCAGTCTTCAGCTGGGAAAAAAGGCAACACCAAACACAGCAGTTGGTAAGGTCTCCTAGGACTCTATTCTTTTAGTATTTCCAAGACAAAGATGATCTCCATATTCCATACAGATATAGATAATTGCAGGTTTAACCTTTACTGTTACAAAAGTAGTAGTGTGAGGAAAGAAAGTACCAGAGGGAAACTGAAGAATAAAGAAGTTATTTTCCCACGGACATAAACCAGGAGTTCTGTAGAAGGAATCAGTATGAGACTAAAACTTTGCCACAAGACAATCCTTCCTGTGTATGGGATCCACTCTTCAGATGGCCTAAAATAGGATATCTATACCAAATTTAACAGGACCATGCTACTGAGCTACATGAGCTCTGTGAAATATGAGGTGAAAGCCATGAGGGCAGGTTTTTAAGATCCATGCAGTGTAGACTTTTGTATGTACAATTCTCTTTGAAATACATATGCATGAGTAAGGGCAGCACAATAAATTAAATTACTCATTAGAGAAGTCTGCTGCTGCAGTAGTACAAAATTGAATCCAATATAGTGGAAATACAGCTCACTCCCTCATATTTTCCATCTTGACCAGGAATAGACTAGAGCAGTCTACATGTGAAACAGCTTAAAGCCATGTGGATGTGATGGAGTAGACAAGCCCAGAGTGACTTAAGAACCTTAGCCTGAGTGTTTAAGTAAGAATCAGTGAGCTGTGAGATCAGGCCAGGGTTCAAAGCTATTCTTGGTCAGGACAGCCATGGTAGATGCCACGGATTTTTTTTTTGCAAGTTTAAAAGCAGTGTGAGTTTGGGAAACAAAAGTATTGGCTACTTTTCTTCACCCAAAGCTAGAGTTTAAAATACTCTAACTACTCTCTCCTGATTTTGTTCAGGCACATGGCTACTGAAACACTTGACAAGGTGAAGAATTTGACACCTTTTATCTACTATTAATAATTTGATTGTTTTCCTACTGTATTGACAATGAAGTTTTAAATTTTTCATGATTAATCTCCAGGTTAGGTAGAAATTTGCACTAATTTGTGGTTTCTTTTATCACCAGGCAACATTTTTGGACAAAGTAGGTATCATCTCAGAGGTCCATCTACTCAGGGTTATAATGGAGACAATACCACCACCTAAAGATAATCATCTTCTTATCAAGAACTTAAGGTTTGAAAGGGTTAAAGTGAGAATTTACCAACTAAAAACATCAAACAATAGCCAAAGAAGGGGAATCCTTTATTTTCATGGAGGGGTTGGCCGGCTTGGAAGTATCCGTAAGTAATAAAAATAATGTGAGCAGTAACTACACACAGCATCAGACTGGGTCAGGCTGCAAGGGACCACAAGTGGCCCATCTGGTCCCAGCTCCTTGCAGGGCCATCCCAGAGCACATGGCACAGGATTGTGTCCAGACAGCTCTGGAATATCCCCAGAATACTCCACAACCACACACCACAGAGTATCTGATATGGTATATCTTAAATGACAAGAAGAGTTGGTAGGTTAAGCATTATAAATATCAAAATTAATTTCAGGACAGCAGAATCCATTTATTTACATGCAATGGGCATCACGTTAAATTGTCTTTATACAGGTTGTGTATCTAAAATAATCTCTTATCGTTTTTAATACCCATTAAAAATGATCAGAGATTTTTAATGGGTATTAAAAATATATTTTTAATAGATAAAATATTATCTATTTAATAGATAGATATTCCTTCCTCCTCATGCTTATGAGAAAAGTTGAAAATCTCATTAGAATTTTATTTCATATTTTAAAGCACCCATTTTTTGTTCACACGTGTGTGCAAGCTTGTATGTGTATATTGTGCTGTGTGTCTTTATAGCAGAAAAACAATGACAAAACACATTTTGGAATTGCAATTGGAAACAGATGAGATGGTGCCTAATGCACAAGAAAAATTCTTCTACTGGATTTAGTAGGTTTTTTGTTGGTTGTTTTTTTAAACAACTTCTCCCCTTCAAAACCCTTTAGAAGTGGCATCAGTGGTGCTGTCTATAACTTTTCAAAGAGGGGACTGAAACAATGCGTTGGTTTCAATTCTGGGTTTCTTACTGGCCAGAAGATTCTCACAGATGTAACAAAATGGTGAGCAATGCCCAGATCAGACCATGGCACATGGTACACATGATGTGTAGCATTAGCCACACAACAGAGGTAAGAATGTCAGGATATTTTAGTTCTATTTATTCTTAAGGCAAATTATAATTCCATTGAACTATTTTGTTTTACAGGGGCCTATGAAAGAACATGTAGATATTTCTGCAGGAAGACCAATTCAGTGGTGGTGTGTGTTGGGTAAGCGGAGCCAGCCCAGACGCTCTGACCCTGGGTCTGCACGCCTTTACTGCAGCCAAGTTCCTTGTAAAGAACATTCAGTACCTATATTTAATGATTCCATGCCTTTCACCAGCATTAATTCCTCTTGGGAGCAATTAGTCATCTAATCCCCACGTGTTTATTTCCAAATGAAATCCATTACAGTAATTTTATCATTTGTAGCTACCACTAAGAGGTGAGGATGTTTTTGTTTTCTAGAGTCATATCCAAACCACCTTGGGCTGAAAGCCTGAAGTGTAACTGTCTCTGTTGAAACCACAGTTGCCCAGACCACCAAATACTCATTTTAGAAGTTCTGAAAAATGTAAGAACCTCATGAGTTTAAAACAAGAGGTTATAAACCAAGTTCAGCATATCTACCCTCAAAAGAAATCTATACACTCAACTCTATTATAGTCTTAAATTCTTCAGTAAGTTATACCTGGAGGCATGATGGAAATCCACATTTAAGTTGCAATCAACCTGAGATGACCATTAAAAATATTTCTCTGCTGAGATGTAATGAACTTTCAAAAGAAACAATGTATACAAGTTCAGGAAGAGTTGATGTCTTGGGAGTTGATTGTAATTGCACTAGTTGGCATTTACATCCTGAAAGACTTGAAGAACCAATAACTCATTGATTCTGTTCAAAGAATTCAGCTTACAGAACACTGAAAATCTTTCAGATTTTCTTTATCAATTTTCTAGGCTCATGTTCTCTAACATAAATGTTAATTGCATTTTCTAACTGGAATTGCTGATAACTGACTGACACACCTTCCTTGCCAGCTAATCCCAAAAAAACTCTCCTGTGCCTTCAGTCACCTACAAGATATGTAAAGAAGTATTTTGCAAAGGGGAAAGTATACTGACTCTCCCAAACATGAAGAGTAGCAAATAATACATCAATAGTACTAATTCAGATCAAATCCATTGCTGCAATTATAATGTCAGAGTATTTTCTTGCCTTCTGAGAAAATAAATGAATGACAAGTCTCCATTGGGCCCATTCAATAGAAATGACCATGCTAAAACACTTTCACTCCTATTTAGGTATCGTTTAGCTCCTGAACACCCATTCCCAGCCCAGTTCGAGGACTGTCTCACTGCTGCCATCCACTTTCTGAGGACTGCACAAAACCACGGAGTCGACCCTTCCCGCATTGTCATCTGTGGAGACAGCAGTGGAGGGACACTCACTGCTGCTGTTGCCCAAGCACTGGTGAACAGAAGAGATCTCCCAAAGCTGAGAGCACAAATCCTAATATATCCTTTTCTCCAGTGTGTGGACTTCAATTTGCCTTCTTATCAGCAAAATGAGAGAGTCCCTATTTTGCTAAGGGAACGAACCCTTGTTCTTGGCTTGAAGTACATTAATGTAGACTTGTGCCTCATCAAAGGAATACTTAAAGGCTGCCATGTTCCAGAATACCTGAGACTGAAATATCAGAAATGGGTGAGTCCTGACTACATCCCTCAGGAGTTTAAAACAAGAGGTTACAAACCAAGTCCAACATATCCACCCTTGAAAGAACTCTGTGAAGTGTGTGAGCCCCTGTTTGACCCTGTTTTTGCCCCACTGTTGGCTGAAGACACTGTTATTGCTCAGCTCCCTGAGACTTTCATTTTGACCTGTGAATTTGATGTGCTTAGAGATGATGGACTGCTGTACAAGAAACGCTTAGAGGACCATGGTATAAAAATAACTTGGTGCCATCTGCAAGAGGGATTCCATGGAACAGTGTTCCTTGCACTCTTTGGTAGGTTGATAGGATTCCGCTCTGGAGCTAAAGGCCTGGAAAATATAGTAAATTTTCTAAGATTGATGTAAAATTCCATTTCTTGCTTTCTTTTCCTGATTCCTATCTCTTGTTGCTTACAAAGTTCTTTTAAAAAATCCTCAGTTTTCCTTTTCTTAAATCGTCACCTTAAATTTCTGCATTGCATCTGTCTTCTTTTTACCCAATAAGTTGATTTCATGATGGCCTTTGCTTACTTTTCTCTCAGGAGAGGCAAAATCAGGTGAATTTACATTTCTTTACCACCTCTTCAGTTTTCTCTTGCAACCAATGAAGATCTCGTCCCTATAGCAAGGGGTTTGCAATGCATCCCCTGGCTGCAGTAAAGTTCTGGTGCTATGAGAAAACAAACCACATTTGAAAACAACCTGGGGCAGGTAAGAGGGTATGAATCTATAGGATCAGTGTATAAAGAGTACAGTCAATGATTTAGGAAAGCCTGTGTCTGGTGAGAACTGAATTTGAGACAAAGCTTAAAGAGAATTGAGTGTAGCAGGGAAAATGTGAACATAGACAAAAATGAAAGAAGGGGAAGAGAAGGAGAGGAAGAGAGGGAAAGGGTAGGCCTGGAAATACAGATGTTATTAAAAGTATTAAGGAAAACAACATATATTTAAAAAATCATGCATATACATTTTATATATAGATAAAAGACATATGGGAATATAAAGTAATATCAGTTCTTTTACAAAGTGTAGGCCTCCACTGCCTGATGCAGGAAAGAGTTTCCCTTTCAGGGACAGTGTCAAGTGCCATTGCAGAGAAAGGAGAATAATGGAGAAAGTTAAAAAAAAAAAATCAAAGTTTACATCAATCTTAAACTGTTTACAAGAAGAGATGAATGATCAAGTAAATCAATACAAAATAAAATGGCATAACAAAAGTGTAAAGGTATTTTCTTAGAAATGTACTCAAGTATTGCCAGAAATGTCAGTAAATGTTTTAATGATACCATTCTGAGGTGAATGTGCAACTGTAGAACAGTGTAATTGTTTCAGTTTTTATTATAATCTTATATCCTGAATTAAAATAATTTATCATGTTACTAGACTCTATCATCTAAAATTCTTCACTAAGTTCTACCTGGAGGCAGGCTGCATTTCCATGCAGAAACGAAAGCAGCGGAGGATGCAATTTTACTGGCAGAAAGAACTCCTGACTCTGCTTAAATTAACACCTGGAACACTACCTATGCTAAAATTACCACCATTCTAGTCAGGGAATTTCTAGCTCTATCATTTACAAACAATACTCTCCGTGTCTGATATTACTGTCTGTATTTTCTGCCCCCCACTGGCTCATTTAAACAATAACCAAAACCAAGGATGCTGCAGACAGTTATGTAAGACAAATATTCCAACAGAAGACACCCTACAACCTAGGGAAGGACTTTGCTGCAATGCTCTGCATGGCTCTGATTTATATTTAGCATCTGAGCAAATAAAGCCTGCCAGAACAACATGAATGCCATTTAGTAACACTCACATAGTACAGTCAAGAAAAAGGGGAAATTTTACAGGGATCTTCCATATGGCATCACTGAATACAATGTGAACAAGCAAAAAGCCCAGAAAATCTTCTCTAATGTTCTCCTGATTTCTAGGTACACACTTCCATTGACACTGTTGAATGCTGCCTGTTTTCCATATGGGAACCCATGCCATGAGTGCTAAAGTGACATCAGTGGCAGTTTGTCCATAAAGTGATAGAGCAGTACTTTCCTGACACTAAAATACAGAACAAGTCAGACTAACACAAAGGCTGACAGCTGTCAAACCTCTCATGGCTATTACAACCCAAAGAAAATACGATGAAGATACTACAGATTTATTTGTGTTAACCCAGAGAACTCCTGGGTTATCAATGAGTCTTTGCCTATGAAGAACTTGGGAAAATACGGGGTTTCCTTAGCTGGCGCAGTTCCCTCCCATCTTGACAAAAACAACTAGTTCCTTCCACAAGGGAAGGTGAGGTGCCTGAGGTGATAATTCCCTCTAGAGTTTGCCCCTTGAGTGAAGAAACAGCCCAAGCCATGCTGCTCTCCAGGCAGAACAGGGTATGGACAAGACTGGTCCATCCAGAGAGGTTAACCCCAGAGAATGTGGGGCATGAGCCACATTTCTTTAGCTGGTCTCTAGGGTTTGGCCCAAGGGCACTATAGCACAAACAAAAGCATCCAGGAGCAGATCAACACACTGTCAAAATCTGAAAACTAGTGAGATGCTGGGCTGGTAGGCGTCTACACTCTTTGAGCAGCTCTGGGTGACAGGAAGATGTTGAAGGAAATGAAGGAAGGGAAAGGAAACTTCCCTGCGTCGTTTCATCACCAGATGTCAGCACAAGATGAGTCTGTAATAACCTGGCAAACCTCTGTGCTCTGGGCACACAATGTGAGTACCTGAAACACATTACCAAAGGTCAAACTGTGGTTTGATTTAAATATTTTACTGAACCTGTTCTTATGCCTTCATAGCCTGAAGCTGTCTGTTTAATAACAGCACACATTTTAAGCCATAACAACTTAGATTACCTGTTCTAACCAATCAAGTTTAGAGTGGCTTATTACAGAAGTCTGCAACTTCAATTATCCTGTGCTTTGCTGTCTCAACATCACCTCTTTGTACCACTCCAGTTACAAGTCACATACCACCGTAAGTGTTTTAAAAATAAACAGGAAATTAGAAAACATTCCAAATTTACTAGCTCTATTATTTATAACTAGTATTATTTACTTAGAAGCACTTAACACTGTCCCCCGCCTATGATGCCCATTGTCAGGCATACTCCTGCAAATTATGGCAGTTTTTATTGCTGTCCTCCTTCTCTCAGTGGTTCACTGTGTTTGCCAACTCCTCTGAGAGTGCAGACACTGCTAATCTGAATATTTGGAGTACTGAGGCTCAGATGAACCTGGCCACAGCAAAATAAGAGCAATTGTAGTTGTTATATTTACATTTAAACAACTTCTGACTTATTAAGGTTCATTGTGGTATGATGACCTCCCATGAAATCCCAAGTGGAGGTCCCAGGGCAGCTTATTCAGAATGCATTTTTGTGTGGAGCAGAATTCATTCACTCTGAGGAACAGAACTGCACAGTGACAGAGATGCAGACACCCAACAATCCATCCACATTTCCAAATGTTACCTAACAAAACCCTCCAGTTCAATCAGCATTTCAGAAATGTACCTGCTCTGAACTGCACAACACAAGGTCTGAATTTCCATCACTGAATGCTAACACAAAACATTTTTCTTTCCTTTTTTTTTAAAAGACAGTACAGCTTTTTACTCCAGAATTTGTTAGCAGCTGCTTAGCCTAGGAGTAATTTGGAAGGGACAGACTTCAAAGAATAACTCAGAAGAAAAAAGGAAAGGCTAAAATAAAGATTTATGGCAGACTAAGTGGAAGGTGGCTTTCAGTTGTGAGTAAGAGCAAAACATACAGGAAGTACTTACTTATTTGGGTGGGGAGATGGAGATAATGAAAAGGGAGGACACTGAAAGGTAGGTAGGAGGCAGCCTAAATGCAGAGGTAGCTGAAGCAAATACACAGCACCTTTAAAACCAGTATGGCAGAGCACGTACTAAGCTGTAATTTCTCAAAGCTTCTTATTGTCACTGTAAAGGGCATATTAAATCCATCTCATAGATCAGAGACTCAGGCTTACAGGTATGAAAAGCTCTGAGATGCTTTCAGTCAGCTGTTCACATAAAACAAAGAAATGTGAACTGAAGAACGTCAAATTCTTCCCATGCTCTACTTGGTAAAAAAAAAAGTCAGTTAAATTACTCTACAGTTTCTAATTTTTTTGCTAAATTACCTAAAGAAAATAAGAATAATTTTAAAAAACAAGGCAAATTATATTTACCAGAGTGCTTAATTCTTAAATGAAGATTTAAAAAAATACAGAAAGAATTGTATCAGAAGCAATTACTTTTGGGTTTAATTTTTTTTTTAATACATTATTTTTTCCTGTTTTGTGTTTCCTATAGGCTGTACCTGCTGGAATCAAAACCTCAGTCATCACAGCTGACTACTCTACCATGCTCTAGTTACTCATCATAGGATTTCCTGTGTGACACAGAGTAACTCTGCCAAAGTCAACTGATTCCACGTTAACTGTGGTGGAAACAGCCTGCAATCACAAGTGACGTGTGTTGCAATGTTTTAGAGAAAGACTTCACAAGAAAACCAATAACTCATAACAGCCACAGCATTCATTAGCACCAACTCCCCTGACCCTCCTGCCTTGCGTAGCATTGAGTTTGTCAGCTCCTGCCTCTTCTGCTAATAATTGAGGGGAACTTGATGAGTTTTTCACATTCTCAGCCTACAAAGCTATGTGTGATTCCAGAGCTACAGAAGCCTAAGAAAACCCACACCCTGGGTCTGGGGAAAACCTGCAAATATCACATTTCTTTGGGTAGGTATTGTTATTGTAATTCCCCCTCCATCATTACTATAACTATTAGAAATATGCTGAAAAATTAAGGAGAATGAAGTTTAGAATGTGTAATTGGAGGCTTACTGATAAGAAAATGGAAAGAATTTACCCAATATTGTCGATTCTGTACTCATCAAGTGGTACATTAAACAACATCAAACTCCAGCAATACCAAGTTCAATGAATAAAGAATCAATTTGTGAGCTCTGAGCAGCTGTTTTGTAACAGAAACAAACCACATGAGATCCTAATGCTCATGACAATGTCAAACTCCAGACTGTGTTCATCTTCTTCAGTTTGGTGGAATCTCATGAGCCTTTAGTTAGTACAAGGCTGTTCTCATCTACAAATAGGTAATGACTTTGTGGAAGTTGGGGTTTGGGGATGAGTCAGCTGAAAGAATAAAAATATGGCTGTAGCAAAATATGTCGAACACCCACCATTTAAAGAACCATCTCTCTAGTGCCAGAAAGAGAAGCAGTCTTTTTGTTTGCAAAGACACAAGGTACTCACTTCATGCAGTGGATTAAAAGGGAATAAAACATTATTTTGACAATTTAACACCTCAAAAACAACTGGGGGAAATAAAACCACTGAAAACCTCACTGAGTGTTTTGTAACAACCTGAGAATCTGACAGTGACCATAGTTACTCCTACCCATCCATCTGTGGGTACACGAATGGCTGGCCAGACTGGAAATAGCTGTGAAGTATGGAATATAAGCACCATCACACAGTTTTCAATATAAGCACCCCCAGAAGGACCAAGCAGCTCCCAGACCATGGGATTTACTTGATTCTGGAAAAACATGGACATTCTGTTAACAGGACAGGGAGGACTGAAGTCCAAACAGCACAGAGGTAGAACATGCTCTAAGTGCACATGCCGAGTGTGCTCTAGGAGTAACATACAAAGAGATTAAAACATTAAGATATTGCTTTGAAACATTACTTCACCAACGTTTCTTTAACAACAGAAGCTCTGTAATGGAGAAGTAAAAGATTTTTGTTTAGATTGTCATGACTGTACAATAGATTCTTACTGAAGACAACTGCCAGGGCATAGCATCAAAAACCAAAACCCCCAAACCCCTTTTTAAGTTTATTTTAAAACAAAAAGACAGTAAAGCAATACTCGTTCCACTCCATCAGATCAATCAAGGTTTCAAAACAGAGGCGGCATGTGTGAGGTGTTTTGGTTTTGATTAAAGGTGATTAATTATTGACTCACTGAATAGGAGAAGAAAAGTCTTGTGCTAACATGGTGTCAGCAAGAGCTCATAGAGCTAACACCAGACAGACATGTGCTCTTTGGTATGAGGCTTTCATAATCTGAACTGATCACACAAATAGCAGGTGTTTAATTGCCCTTGGTCACCTTTAAAAGTTTCATTTAGTGCCACTGAAGTAGATTAAGGAATTTATTGTTATTGATTAAAAGCTCTTTTGAAAGCACAGAAATTGCCTCCTCTGAGGATTCAAACGTAAGAAATCATCAAGAATGCTGAAATACAATATTCGAAGCTGATCACCAGGTGGGAACTTATTTCAGGATATTTAGACTGATGGCACAGACATCAGAAATAAGCACGTGGTAAGAACTGTGATGTTCTTACAGGAATATATGGCAAAAGAAATAACAAACCGCCGCTGGCTGTGCTATAGTATCACACTACAGAAAAACCACTTCTAGAGCCAATAACCACAGCACCACTGGGCTGCCCCAGCTGTGCTGCAGAGCCCTGTGGAGAGCCCCTGATGAGCTTAGGACAGGCTGAGCACTGGCCATGGGCACTGGGGTTTGGCTACAACACTCTACAGTCTGACATTACAACCACCCATACCCTAAATCTGTGCTCTGTGGAAGGGAAAGGCCCCAGGTCAGCCATCTTAGCACAGAAAAGGCCCTGAATACCTGCCTATTTCACAAACCTTGGCGCAAATGTACAACGTTGCTTCATCCCACACATTCTTACCTTCACAAGCCAACGTTGTGCAAATCAGCTGTCAGTGTTGTCTTAAATACTGAGCTACTGAAGCTAAGGACTAATTCAGTTTTCAGGCTGGAATTCCACTTTAAAAGTCAAGACACAAAAAAAGTTTTGGGCGCTGTAAATTTAACATTATGTAGAAAATGTAATTCTAGTAAGAAGAACACAAACCAAAAAAATTATTTCACCAAACAACTGCCACCAACTGTTACCATCCCTCATCAATACACATGTATTCATAATGCCTCTACATTGAACTGCAAACATGAATTACAGTGAGTATGAAACTCTGAGGGTTAATTAGCAAAAAGCTTTTACCTGAAACAACAGTGGCTTGAATCTACAAACACACCACCATGTGTCTGGAGAGACCTTTGTGTATGTTAAGGCTTGCACTGATTTTAAATACTGAGCAAATGTACTCTTATTTAAACCAAAATTAAAGCATGAATGTGTCAGTGCATTCCCCTATGAAACAGAGGTTATAAAAAAGTGTGGATTTGAGTATTTTCCTCTCAGAGAAGTACATATACACCTGAATAACAACTGCAAGCAGCCACACTTCAACACTGCAATAGGAATGTCCATCCAAAATGAATCCGCAACAAACCAAGCAGACAATCTTCAAATCAGGCCGCCTCTGAATAGTAATTTCTCCTTCTTAGTGACAACTTCACAGTATCAATCAATTCCATATACTTTGAATCCCACCTTTTGTAAAGGGTACAAAGAAAGCATAAAGAAGCCTTGTCAATAGTATCATTAGCAAAAGAAGGGTGGAGAAAATTGCATTACATTGCATTGCAACATTATAAACATGTAATTTCTGCATATGAACTGAGCACTCAGTCTCCTGTGAAGACACCTCAGATGCACTTGAAAACAAGGCTTAACAAAGCATAGGTTTTTAGCATTCACTCCCAGTGAAGTGAAATGGGATCTGTTTATAAAACTTCAGCAATTATAGCAATGTTTTTTATTTCTCCTGTTTTAATACCAGCACTGTTTTTGGGGTGTGCATTGTATGATTTTTTCACCTCAGAACTGCCACCTGGAATTGAGCAACCTCTAAAGCTTCGTTTTTTCCACTCCTTGATGATTACAACCATGGTCGCGGTAAGTTAAATTTCTTAACCTGGGGTTTTCACTTTTGCTTGGGTATTTGGGAGCTGGAGGATAATGGCTTAAGGGCAAAGTAAAAAAAGAAATACGCAATTCATGCTCCTGAAGCCTGTAGGCATTGATATATGAACCAAAAACATGTTAGATTAACTCATAAAATTGATATGACTAATCCTAAAAGCTTCTTTAGATTTTTCAGTCAAACTGCAGCCACTTTATGCTGCGAAACTGTTTCACATGAAAATTTAAAACAAATATCTAGATGTATCCTGTACATACTGAACTGAATGTACATGGAATAATGCTGTCTGTTCAGGAACAAGCCAACATTACTCCTCTCCTTCCAAATTCTTTCTTTTCAACAGGGAAAGATTTTGGAGAAGCTGGGGATCTGCAATGATTTAACCATACTGCGAGTAGCACTTGATGGGATACCCCCATGGAGAGATTCCAAACTGCTTATCAAAGATCTCACAGTAGATGAGGTACCACTGAGGATTTATCAGCCCAAAAGCCCACCCACTGGCAAAAGAAGAGGAATTCTGTATTTTCATGGAGGCGCTGGCACATTTGGGAGCATTAGTAAGAAAGGGGCAAGTTTTATTTTTCAAGTCAAATCCACACCTTCATATTTTTGCCTTCAGACGTGCGTCAGTCAATGTCTCCCCTGTTGTTCCCAGGGTCACCAGTCTTTGCAATTGCAGTGCTAACTGGAAAGTATTTGTGGAATGAACAGTCTCATGTTAAGGGGAGTCACAGCTCTGCTTCCTTGGGGCTAGAGACCTGTGATCCAGAAATCCCTCACCCTGCTCTCAGCACTCAGTGAGGGACTCTGCTCTGCTAAGACTATCTTATATAAAAGATATAATATGGGTCCAAGGAAGAATTTAAAGAATACATTCAAAAATTTCTGTAAATAAATTCCCATTCATGCAAACAAAGAATCAATATAATGGAAAATATAAATAATGAATTAACAATTTGGGGAAGTTTGATTGCTGTGGTCACATGGCACAGAATACTTTCTTTTCCAGAAAGGGAGACAACCCTTGTCTCAGTAGCTAGGAGTTCAGCCTCCTGATTGCTCTGGATCGCCTTCTGAGCAGCCGAGGCTCTGAGTGTCTCCTCTGTAAGCCAAGGCCCCTAACATGGAAATCTGGACATCATTCCAGGAGTCAGATAGGGCAATTTGAGGGGCTTGAATCCTTTACTGTTTCAAAGGGCAGGTCTGCACTATACTAGGCAGGCTTGAGTTTCCTGGCATACTTCAGCCCATGCAGGAACCACAACGTAACTCCCAGTGCTGCGGGGTCACCTCTGCCCTGGGGCACAAATAACCTACCCTGCTGTACCCCGAGCATGGGAGTCTGCTTGGAGCATCAGGCTCACATCTAGAGCTAGTCTGGGTGGCAGTGAGGACTCCAGAGATGAGACTTTGTGATCTAAGTGACAGGTGACTTTCTTTCACTGGAATAAAAAAAACCCCACACCACAAGTTACACAGTGAGTCCTTGTTCACATGACATGGCTTAGAGTAACAGCCATACCTGTACACTGAGAGTGGGACCTGACCTTTGGCTTCAATTCCTGTTGGTATTTGATAACAGGAAAGCAACCAACATGGTGACAAGCTTTCAAAAGGACTTGGGGTATCTCCAGCCTAGGAAGCCTGAAGTCTGCAACCAGCAAATTAGCAGAAGCTGTAATGAAGAGAATCAGCGGACAGATAACTATGGTTTATTCCTCAAATGGATATCATGCTTCACAAATCCCAGAATCCCAGAATGGTTTGGGTGGGAAGGGACTGTAAGTCTCATCTCATTCCAAGTCCCCACCATTGGGAGGGACACCTTCTGCTATCCCAGGTTGCTCCAAGCCCTGTCTTACCTGGCCTTGGACATTTCCAGGGGTGGGGCAGCCATAGCTTCTCTGGACATCTGTGCCAGGGTCTCATCACCCTCACAGGGAAGAATTTCTTCCTAATATCTAATCTAAACCTACTCTTTATCAGTTTGATCAATTTAAGTTTTTTAAGTCAGCAAATACATGAACAAAGGAGGCTGAGTTGATAAAACCCACTTAGATTTCCAGAAGAGTCTTTTAAAGAGGCTACAAACCCGTAACACAAGAGGGAAGGTCTTTCATTTAGATAAAAGCCAATTAAAAGACAGAAAAGAGATGGGTTATGGGAAGCTCCTGTGAGATTCCCATAAGGATATCTGCGCTGGGACCAGTGCTAATCAATTTATGCAAACACAGAAAAGATGGTGCAAGCTGATGTGCTACTAAGTCCTCCAAGGGTCGTAAATGGATGGCTGAAAAGCTGCAGAATGTCTTTATGACAACAGAGGATCAGAAAATAAAATGACAGGTGAAATGGCATGTGGAGAAGTCAAACAGATGAACAGAGCATCCTGACTTTATAAATGAAGCAATGGACTCTAAGCAGGAGCAGGAAGAAGATCTCACAGGAAGATCTTGGTATTATGGTAGGAAGTTGCCTGAAAATGTTGACATAATGCACAGCAGCAGTCAAAAAGCAAATAAAATGGTAGGAACTATTAGTAGGAAAGGAAGGACACAACAGGAAGCTTCTTTATGCCACTGTAATAAATCCATGGTGTATCTAAATATAGTATTGTACTTACAGTTCTGGTTCCCACTCCTCAAAAAGGATAGAGCAGTATTGGAAAGACTTGGAGAGGCTGCCTAGGTGAGAAAAGTGCTTCTGTGCAGAGAGTAAGTGAATGGACTATGACTCTTCAGGCTGCAAAAGAGGCATAAACACAGACACACAAAGTGACTACAAAATCATGAGAAGCAAGAGAAGTTAAACAGGGAAGGATGTACTCACCATTTCTTACAGTACAAGAGTCAATGTCACCAAGTGGAAGCAGTGAATGCCAGGTAAAAAAGGAGCAAATAGAAATGGCTCTTCACACCTTTGTAAGCAAGCAAGGGAATTCCTCCCTGCACAAAGCTGTTAAGGTTCAAATCATGGGCTTAAGAAGTGGTTTGGGTAATTCAGAAAAGAAATATTAATCAAGGGCATTAGGTAAAAAGACAGCTTCTGTCTCAAAGGAGCACCCCCACCCTCAAATTCCTGTATGCTCCATATTCCTGTATGTTTGTCCATCCTCAGCTTATGCTCCCCTTAGACACCTTTCGCTGATCACCAGGTGAGCTGTGAGACCAGCCCAGACAGATTTCTGGGTTTGCCCAGTATCACCATCCTTACATGCTTGTGTGAAGCCCTGAGAGCCAGAAAAGAGAGCCTGAGAGCCTGAGCAACAGAAAACGTGTTATGTGTAAAGACTGCATTCCATACCACAAGCTCCTCATCAGTCTCGTGTTGCAGTGCCTTCCACATAGCGTATGTTCAGGGATACATATTTTCATTTCAAAGGGATATTTGATTTTCAAATCATCATTTCTGATAAACTTTCTCTTTAGGAGCCTTTGAAAGAATATGCCGCTATATGGCCAAAAAATGCAACTCAGTGGTTGTGTCTGTTGGGTAAGTGCTATTTTTCCATAGAAGTATTTTTGGGAATACAGCTCTCAGTTGAAACTCTTCTGAACAATACGCTGCAAATATTTACTATTTTAGATTGTATCCCTATTTTTCACTTAAACCTTTAATTTAGAAATGTGCTTATAGGCAAAGTATTCTAAAACAGCTGTAGCATCATTAGTTTGGCTTTCCAGTCTACACGAGTTAAACCCAAATATAATCTTTAAAATTAAGGACAAAAAGCACATGCATAGTCTACCACAACAACTGCAAACAACACAAATTCAATGTTTATAACTCAACTGACAATAACCAGAGTCTTTGACATTTCAGGTATCGTCTGGCTCCTGAACACCCCTACCCAGGGCAATATTTTGACTGTCTCAATGCCACCTTATACTTCATGAGGAATTTAGAAGAGTACCACGTGGATCCTGGTAGCATCATCATTAGTGGAGACAGCTGTGGAGCTAATTTTGCTACAGTTATTTGCCAAATACTGCTGAATGATAGAAATCTGCCAAAAGTACGTGCTCAGGTCCTACTTTACCCAGGACTCCAGGGGCTGGATTTCCATTTGCCCTCCTACCAGCAGAATGCTTCCGTCCCCATGCTGCCCCGGAAGATGGTTCTCTACTTCTGTTTTCGTTACCTAAACAGAAAACCCACATTTTGGAAAGATGTCCTACAAAACTGCCATGTTCCTGAGAGTTTGAGACACAAGTATAAAAAATGGGTAAGTGCTGACCTTATTCCTGATGAATTTAAGATTAGAGGCTACGTACCACCGAAACCCACATCATATAAACCTGAAGTCCATGAAGCTGTCAAAGAAATTTTATCAATAACATTTTCCCCACTTTTAGCTGAAGATTCCATTATTTGCCAGCTCCCTGAGTCCTACATTGTGACATGTGAGTTTGATGTGTTGAGGGATGATGGTCTGTTATACAAGAAGAGACTAGAGGACAATGGTGTTCAAGTGACCTGGTATCATTGCAAGAATAGCTTCCATGGAATTTTGGCCTTTTTTGGCTATGGCATTTTTTCCTTTTTATCTGCAAGTAAGATAATGGACAGTATCGTGAATTATATAAACAGTTTATAGAAATATTTTTCAGAAGAATGATTCAAGTCATGCAGCATCTTTGATGAATTTATACTTCGCAAGGAATGTAAACACTTCTGATTTATGGTTTGGATTTTGACTGCATTTTGTAGTTTCTGATTTCTGCTTCTGTAGTGACTCTCAAACAAATGTTAAGATTATTTAAAGTGTCACCATTCTAGAAAATACTCTCGTAATAACACACCAATAAGACTGAGATGCTAAGGCAAGGCACCTAGCACATCCTGTTTCACTAAAACTGTAGCAATTCCAGGATCTTTGCATGGCTGGCACACACTGAAGGCAAGAGACAAGAATCTTCCCAAAGGATTCTTCAACTACCTAGTAATGCTGAAGACAACATCTGAGGTCTGCTTTGGTCCTTGTGACAGACAGGAGGTGTTGATGGTATCAGATGGAGAATTCAGGTTCTATGAAGTCTTACAGCAGACACTGAAATTGCAGCCATGAATTTAATTTCTAGGGTTAGTCTGTACAAAGACTACACTGCTCCAGAAATAGGGAAGTCAAAAGGCTCCTGTCTGGAGCAGAAATCCTAAACTGGTAATAGCGTGGGTTTGATTTTGTTTGAGATCTGAGAAATGATGTTTCATTTTGGAACTTCATTCTCAAACTGGAATCTCTGAACTTCAGTGAGTGTGTGCATGCTAGAGAAGTTCAGAGCTGAGACTTTTCCGTAGCCCTTGTTTTCTTTCAAGATTATATTATGCTCAAGGCTACCTGTTCTGCTGTGTTAAAAAATTCTGAATATCATGTAAAGAAGGCAGAGAAGCGCAATTTTATATTATCACTGTAATGTTGTGATTCTGTGATGCTTTCAACAACAAAAAAATAAAAACTAGCACTGCAAATATTTCTGTTCTAAGAGTGAGAGTTACATTTGCTGAACATGTACTGACTGATAAACATGACTGAACCCCCATGGTGAAAGGAATGACACAGCACAGGCATGCACAGACCACAATCTTGTACTGCCACCTGCTCACATCTGTGCTGTGCACAGTAATTAACTTACCAAAGAACTGGATACAACCACGTGTGGTAGGGGGAACATAACCGTGAAAACATAATACAAACTGAAAGTCTCCAAACATTGCTGGATGGACTATTTTTTTTTCAAATCTGCTCTTTTGCTGATTTTAAAAACAAGATTTCCTTCTGCTTCAGAATATTTTATGACAAACATGGCGTATTAAAAACACTCAGCTTCTCACTAGAAAAACAATATGAAATTAATTTTTTAAATAATATTTTGTAACTAAAATGACATGGTACTTTCCCCCCATCACTTATAATTTGACTTTACAACAACAACAAACACCAAACGAAAAAATTCAACCCCAACCCCCTCACACTGCTATCTAATAAGGTTAGATTTTTACCTCTTTCCCTGTGAATTTGCAATTTAAATGTTCTGACATCTTAGTTGTTTTAAGAGCTGCAGGCTTAGATTCACAATTAATTCATTTGCATCATTTAAAGTACACTTTCTCTACATTAGCACAATCCTACTCCTCAGCAAAAATAAGATAAAGCAGTTTGATTTGAAACTCGTTAATCACTGGTTATCTTAAGTCATTTTATGCTGTACTTGTTGCACACAGTTACTGAAGGTTACCTGTAACAAGGTCACCTGATCATGAACCTGTCAGCCTCCTGTGGCTTTTTTTAAGCATGTCCTCCTGTTAGAAGAAACACAAATACTAAAAAGAACTGCGATTTCTAAGTGCACCTTCCCAAAGAGCTCTGGTGACAATCCCTTTAGCCCTTTTCAGTGACAATCATCACTCCTGAGGAAATTCTGTACACAGGTGTTTTATAGTGCCACAAACTCAAAGCACACAAATGCCCTCTGTCCATTTCCTACCTCTGACTAATTTAATACTAATGCTGTACATTCATAACACTCTTCTCCCAGCTAAGCACTGATTTCTTGCAAAAACTCCAAAATGCTGCTGGCATAGATCTGTTAACAAATCAAGGACTTTGACCAACTTATCTTTTGTGAAATAACAGAAGTGGGGGGGAAAGAAAGTGGGAAAGATACCTGCTAATGTATTTGCAAAAGGGAGGAGAGAGGTTTTTACTGGAGCAAACAAAGAACAGGAAGATGAACAAAGAATCAGGAAGTAATATGCCAAATATATTGGAAAGTCAAATCAAAGACAGATCACTGCACTTCAGCAAAATGGCAGTTGTACTCACAGTGCTGGTGTTATTCTTAGCTGGTTTTCTTGCTGGATTTATACTGTTGGTCATGGGGGCAATTAATTTTGATTTTTCCAACTCAGAAATTCCTCCTGGAGTGAACCAGCCTGCAAAGCTCCGAATCATTCATATACTTTTAATATGCACAGCTGTGGTGGTAAGTGAACCTGGTGTGATTTCTGGGGGAAGAACAGTGAACCTGTAGATTTTAAACTTACTAAAATGCTAGAAGCCTGCAGGGAATTATGCTCCAGAGAGGAGAGCAGGGCATTGCTGACTTGCCAGACTTTTGACACTGCACTGCTCCCATCCATCTCATCACTGCTCTTATCTTAGGTGGTACCTAAATGCTGCCTTAACACAAGTGTGTAAGTCTGACTGTGCTTCTGCCCTGGCTTGAGCTGACCTAGCAATGACTTGATTAATTATATTTATCCATGCTGGATCATTTATATTTCCATTCTGGGTTCAGACCATACCAGATGACTTCGGGCCATGCTTTCAAGCTTTTCTTGGGCTTGGGGATGAGCAGTTCTGTATTTTTTTTGTAATATAAAATGAGAAACTGAACATTTCAGAATTGGCTTTGGGAAGGGACAGTTTCTGTCACACAAGTGACAAAATAAGGTAAATGTTGTCCAAGAGGAGCTGAAGGAATTCCTCTGCCCAAAGCACATTTATGTAACTCCTGCAGCAACTAAGCAGGACTGGCTGATGGGAATGAGGAGCCCTGGCCAGCCCAAGTTCTGCAGGTGAACCAGCCTGTAACAGCGTGGGAAGGTAACCAGCCTCCAAGAGCAGCACCCAACATCTGGTGAGTTCTGCTGACAGGGGAGCTCACTGAATCATGGGTATTTCTATGTGATGACAGGTGTAGAGATGTTCTGATGAGACATGGCATTAGACAGGAGGTAACAGAGGTTGTGCACATATCTAATCAATTAATTTCATGGAATACCTGCGAAGAGAGACAAACTACTTAAAATTTTAAAAGGAAAACAAAGAGAAAAAAATTCTCTGTCAGAAATATTCTAGATTAAAGTGGACCACAGTAAAGAATTCTAGATATATATTCTCATGTTTTGGCTGCACAGAAGTTGTAATTAGAAAGAGATTGCATCACTTAAGCAGCTGGAAAAGCCAGTTCTCTTTTTATCATCAATCCACTGCCCACTAGTACCATAAACTAGCATTGTATGCTGCAATGTAAACAACACAAGATGAAAGAAACAAACAAGCTGAATGTAAAAGTTAAAATGTTCTTTGTATTGTTCCATTTCTGCTTGGAAAATAGCAAATACAAAAGAATTAATCGTTTTATCATGTTTGTCTACAATTGGAGACACTAAGACTAGTTTCTGTAAGAAATTAAAATCAGTATATTGCAAAATGTCTTTGTTTCTTCAAGGAATCATTCGTCAAGACCAGGCACAGAGAATATTATAAATAGCTGAAATCATGGAAGAAAAGGCCTTTCCTAGATAAATATATTTAGAGTTATAACAGTATGGACAATCTATGCAAATGTGGCTGTCTAATAAGAAATATTTATAACAGAATCCTGAATATTATGAACTTGATCCAAATATTCCTAAGGATCAAAGTACTTGTTGGGATGGCTGAACAATGCATTTCTGAAGAGAGGCTATGCCTTTTTTTTTATTTATGCAAAGTTCTGTTGGAGCTTTTTTTTTAATTTATGCAAAGTTATAATGTCTGATTTGTACTCATTTTCTGGTGCCTGACATGAATTATCCCTATGGCACACATTAGTGAGACTTAGGAGATGGATCAAAAGGCAATTTTCAAATACAGTCTTAACTTAGTCAACTCTACTGGGCAAGTGTCTGTACCATGAAAATCAGCACCAGAATGACCATCTTTCGGTATGTTTTAAGGTCTTCTGGGGGGCAGGGGTAGAATAACCAGTGGAAACCAAACTTGCTTTCAATGTGAGCTAAAGGACCCACTGAGGAAGCAGGGGGATCTGTTTCCCCAGTCTGCTAATGCTGCATTGTTTGGGGCTTTGTTCTTTGGCTCAGGTGACTCTCTCATAAGCCTCTCCTGATGCTGCTGTTACTCGCTCAGTTGTCCTACACCTATGCAATTACTCTCTCAATTTATGACTGCCCTAAAATTCATGACTTAGGCACCGTGAGCTTACTGTCCACACAGCTCCTTTCCTTTGGAAAATACAGGATCTCTTGAGTGAGCTCTCTGTTCTCTCTGCCTTTGAACAGGGAAAGATTTTGGAAAACATTGGCATCTGCACTCAGGTGAGCTTTGTCCGCTACATGCAAGGCAGAAAGACTCTGGGGATGGACCCAAAGCTCTTCATCAAGGATCTGTGGTTTGGGAAAGTGCCTGTAAGGATTTACCAGCCTAAGGCTCCATCTGCCAGCCAAAGGAGAGGAGTTATGTTTTTTCATGGAGGAGGATGGGTATTTGGAAGTCTTGGTAAGATATCTAACAGAAAAAATATTATAGTTTAGTTAAAGAAATGCATATTTCACAAACAGTAAAGTCGGTTGTTTCTTGATCTGTAGCAGTTGCAAACTTTGAATATAACCAGAGGTTCAATCTCGTAATTCTTGCTGCCAGAAGAAAGCATCTGCTGTGAATCACATGGTTTTTCTTACAGGACAATGACATAAGGGGAAAAAATACTGAAATAGGAAGATGAGGGAGTACAAAAGAACTGAGGAACTGTGTAGGAAGCAGCAGAGAAAAGTAGAGAGCATCTTCTTCTTGAAATTCTTTGACTTCTCCAATAGACAATATCTCTGGAGAGAAAACGCACCCCAACCCAAACCCAAACCCCACCAAATCTCTTTCAGAGACCCACGAAAAGCTGTGCCGCTTTATCGCCAGAGAAAGTGAATCTGTGGTTGTATCTGTGGGGTGAGTCTTTGCTCATGCTAGTTTTGAGAGATTATTTCCTATAGTGTAAATATCACCTCCTGTCCCCCCAGTCATAGCAACAACCCTCCTCAGAGAAATGTCTCTGTGGGACTTCTCAAAGCGTGTGATTTACAAATTCATTCGGCTGATCTTTGGAGCCACTGAAGATTCACTTGGGCTGTTTTCACTGTCTGATTACATCACAAATTATACTTTGGGATATCTAGTTGGAAAATGAAGTTTTGAATCAATGTTTTCAAATTCCAACCTCAAAACTGATTGTAAACAGACAGTAAGCTGTATTATACCCTTAACACTTATTCAGGGAAAGCCTGCTTGATGCTTAGAAAAGCACAATGTGAATGACAAACTAATTCATTATTAAAATACTGGTAAAATGCTTCGAATTATGAGGATATATAACACAACTTTACGTAACAAAGACATAAACCAGAATTATTGTCATTTGTGTCCAAACCATGAAAAACTGAAGCAGAAACTAAAAGATTGTCAATAAAACCTACATATAGTTGGCTGCTGAGTACTCCTGTGTTGTTAAAGACCGAAGAGACATCATAAGCAGATGACAGCATAACAAAATAATCTTCACCACCTACTCACAGCTTATTGATGATAATCCTGTGGAGACAATGAAAATTCTGCAGAGATGAGGGTATTCCTGGTTGCAGGAACCAGGACGTTAGCAATATATTTAAAACTAGTATTTTCTTGTCTTCCACTTGTCTCTGTGTCCCAGGTACCGTTTGGCCCCTGAGCACAAATACCCCGCTGCATACGAAGACTGTCTGAACGCCACCCAGCACTTCCTGCAGCACCTGCAGCACTACGGCGTGGATCCTGCCCGGGTCATTGTCTGTGGGGACAGTGCTGGGGGCAACCTGGCAGCTGCAGTGAGCCAGACCCTGGCAGGCAGCTCAGAGCTGCCCAAACTCCGTGCTCAGATCCTCATCTACCCAGGCCTGCAGGCACTGGACTTCAATTTGCCATCCTATCAACAAAATCAGGGAGTCCCTCTGCTATTCCGGGAACGTGCTGCTTTCTATGTGTTGCAGTATCTAAATGGAAATGCAACAAATCTGGAAGAGGTCTTGGAAGGTTCCCATATTCCTGTAGATGTTAAATTAAATTATAGGAAGTGGGTGAATCCACACAACATACCTGAGAAATTTAAGGTCAGAGGCTACAAACCACATGTGCTACTTGACTGTACAACTGAAGTTTTTGAGAAAATGAAAAAATTCTGTGAGCCCACCCTGTGCCCACTGTTCGCTGAAGACAGAATTATTCAGCAGCTGCCAGAATCTTTCATCCTGACCTGTGAGTACGATGTGCTGCGGGACGATGGCTTGTTGTACAAGAAGAGGCTGGAGGACAACGGGGTTCGAGTGACCTGGTACCACCTGGAGGATGGTTTCCATGGAATCATAAACCCATTTAATAGTGCCTGGTTGTCATTTCCAGCTGGAAAAAGGGGTCTTGAAAATATTGTGAATTTTCTAAGAAGCTTATAGCAGCATTTTTCTTTGTTTCTGTAAGAACTGACAAATTTCTGTGGTCTTTTATGCTTCTAAATTCCACACAGGAAGTTCATATAGGACAATTTGTTAATAAGAAATTATACCAGTGTGATCACCATAAAAGATATTTCAAGAATACTATGAAAGTTTCTGTTACTGCTGTTTGAAGTAGTCCATGTACAGGCTGCCTATTTTAATCCTCTGTTTGGACTAGACACTTGCTACCCTCTCAGTACATATAAAAGATGCAGTAAAATTTTAAGAAAACATCTAGTCTGACCTATTTTATTCAATTATAATCGATGGTTTCATTCTTCCTATAAGTGGTGTTTTGGCAAAGGAGAGAGACACTGACACTCCAGCGCTATAATGTACAGCCTGTGCTCTCTGCAACATGTACTACCTGAGTTTAAGATTCCCAGTCACCAATTTGAAGACATCTGTGGGCTGGATAACTGGTATTTTAGACTCAAAAAAATGAAGTCACATTAGTTAACTTGACAGTTAAAACTGCATCTGTCCCCAACAGAAATACTCTATTGACAGCTTGGTTTAAATTACAATGGGGGAGATGCTTTAAGTGTTTTCCTATGTTTATCGAACATATGGGTACACTGAAAACCTTGTTCTTGTGCTTGAATAGAATCCTAGAATCGCAGAATGGTTTCAGTTGGAAGGAACATTAAAGCTCATCTCGTTCCAAACCCCTGCCATGGGCAGGGATGCCTGGTCTAGCCCTGGTTGCTTCAATCCCCAAATAATCTAACAACAAAATAAGACTGATGCACTTACTTTTGCAGAGCATGTTTCTTATCTTTTCCCCCAATCCCTTCCTTGTTAGTTCCCATTTTCTTTTCTAAATGTCCTTGTTAAAAGTATGTATTCTAAACTATATAAAGCATGCTCACAATGCAGGAAATGAATGTCGTGGCTCCAGATCAGCTGCAAGGGACAATTTAATCTCTAGTTTGCTGGCACTCCATCATAGACTAGAACTTCATTCAGGGCTCAGCTGCTGTCTCTGAGCACTCACTGTTATCATTCACGATCCAAGAATTCTGTATTCAATACCAGACCCTTTATCAGTCCCGCAATTACCATAAAGATAAACAGGAAATTAAACACATTTACTCTTCCCCAACGTGATAACTACTGGCACATTGAACAACACCTCCAAGACTTTTAAGTGAGCGACACCTGAGAGATCTCTTGCAACTGGGACTGCTCTAGGGCTTACTGTTACCTGAGATAGCCAAATCACTGATAGGTGCGAAGACACGTCACCTCTGGATACGTGAAATGGCTTTTTTTAATCTACTGCCAGTGATACTGCTGGTGATTTTTATTGCTTCATTCATATTAGCAATCATAAGAACAATTAAAACCGAGTATGCCAACTGTAGCATTCCTCCTGGAGTGAGTAATCCTGGAAAACTTCGACTTATTGTTGCTCTTTTGATCATTACATCTACTCTGGTGAGTAACTCTGCCATGACTTCTGCCAGAAATGCTGTTAGATATTATTTTTTTTGTATGTGTAAATACCAGAATCTTGCTGGATGCATCAAGGCTTCAATGATTGCTTTTCTTTTTTGGGGGCTGAATTCAGAGGACAGATTTTTGAAAATCGTTTCTGTTAGACCTCAGGTAGAGTTTGAGTCAGATTTTCCCTATTACATAGCGATTAAGTCCACCATAAGAGCCCAAGTTTTATCAGCTGAGCTTCCATAATTAAATTTTAAATTAAGTATTTATAAAAAGTGACATTGCTTTGATTTCCACTTTAGCTAAGCATACATGATGTTTTTAGGCCATTCTTGGGACTTTCCAGTAACATGGAAGGCTGGGTAATGGAAGTACCAGTAATGGAAAACTGGGTGCTTTTTAAGAAGATAAAAACAGAAACCCCGGAAACCTTAGCGGGATGAAAGCATGGGTAATGGAAGTACCAGTAATGGAAGACTGGGTGCTTTTCAAGAAGATAAAAACAGAAACCCTGGAAGCCTTAGAGGGATGAGAGCACTTAGGAGCACTTGCCACTGCTCGCTCACCAGATGCCCTTTCACCAGCCGCCCCCACCCGGTGACCCTTCCCCAACCGCCCTTCACTCACCAGGAGCCCTCTCACCAATTGCCCCTCACCAGGGTGGGGATGCCCCTCACCAACTGCCCTTCTCCATGTGCCATGTCACCAACTCCCGGTCACCAGGTGAGGTAAGCCCCTCACCATGTACCCCTCACCACTTACCTATCACCACTTGCCCCTCACCACTCGCCCCTCACCACTTTCCCCTCACCCCTCACCAATTACCCCTCCACCACTTCCCCCTCACCAGCTGCCCCTCACCACTTCCCCTCACCAGTCCCCCCTCACGAGGCTCTCCCTCACCGAGCGCCCCCTCAGGTCTGTCCGCGCGCAGTCTCCCCTCAGCTCACCCCGGCTGTCCTCCCTCTCCCCACAGGGCAGGATTTTTGAGAAGATGGAGCTGT